>VWZK01002005.1:97401-121135 GCA_013396935.1 Baryphthengus martii | reverse complement strand
GCCGCGCAGGGGTGGGACCAGCCGGGGCACCGGCACCCTCGGCATCCCGCACCACGGCATCCCGCACCCCGGCACCTCGCATCCCACTGCCCGGCATCCCGCCCACAGGAGCAGGATCTGTGAGGAGGGCCGGCTCCTCAGTCCTGAGCCTGGGAACAAGGAGGCAAGTGACCAGAGAGAGTGGCCAGTGCTCCCCAGCGCCCACCACACCTCACCCAGAGGGGTTGACACAGGGGCAAGGAGGTGTGAGGGGTCCATCTCACCCCAGTCCGGCCTCCTCACATCCCATGTGATGCTGTCACCCTCATACAGGGGCCAAGGGCTGTCCGCCCCAGCTCCACCAGCCCTTTGACTGGGATGGAGAGGAGCCAGAAGGAAGCAGAGGGGTTCAAGGAGGTTCAAGGCTCGCCTGCTCAGCTGCTTTGGTCTTCTTCCCTTATCGTTACTGGGACATCCCAGGAGGGACATGGCCCGAGGCACAGGCACAGTCATGGTGCCCCATGCTCTAGCACCATGATGTCAGGTGGAGATGGGGGAGCAGATGGTGAACTGGGCCCTTCCTGATAACTTATTTGCATGCATTTTAATTGTCTCCTTCCTCTTTCTCCTTATCATTGGCCTCTTCCCACCTACCTCTGCCAAACTGTTCCAGGAAACAAAGCTTGGCACAGCCGCAGGGCCACGCTGGACCTGCCACAGGTACTGGATGCTCCAAGGCTATTGCTCCTAAAGCATTTCAGGACAGAAACACTCATTTTTCTTTGGAAAGAAAAAATACCATAGTTAGAAAAACCGCCAGGATGAGTGGCACTACCCAGCTGCCTTCACCTGAGCCTATGCCCAAAGTGAATGAGGAAAGAGATGAAGTGTATCTTCCAAACAGGATCAACCACAGCGAGGACTCACAATCAGCAAATTCCCCTGAGATCTTTCACATGTCCCTGGGCCCCATGAGGCAGGTCATTGCAGACAAGAGACTGCCACAGAGCTGAGCCATATCGCTGTCTCTCTGACCTACCCCCCCCGCCACCCACCAAGCTGCACGGAGAGGCCCCATCCACCCTACCTTGCTTTCCTTCTCCTGGCTTGTCAGTCGTTGTTGCTTTTTAGCATCCACCAACTTAATTCCTTTTCACCACCAGCGATACATGCTACTCATCACCCACAAGGTCCCACCGCCAGCACTTCCAGCCTTGTCCTCTCATCTGTGTCTCAGCAAGAGATAAAGAATTCAGTCAAGGAGCCAGGACTGAGCAGGAACAGGGGACCAGAGGCACTGCATTCGATATAGGATGTACTTTGCCCAAGTTGTTCAGCAGGACACTCCACGCGCACCCTCATTCCTACTCTCCTCATACTGTTGTTTTTCTATCTTTTTGTTTCCAGAGAGGCAGAATATTTTCTATACATCTTTGCATACAACCCCAATATTTCTCTATCATCTTGGAGGGGAGGGAGAAGTGAGAGCTGAGACGTATTTTTCCCATATGTCTTCCTTCACCTTCCTGCATCAGATAGGACAGACTTTTCTAGTGCCTTAAGCTGGAGGGATCCCAGTGCGGTCGATAAACAGTATCTCTCTCTCTCTCTAGCAACTCACACAAGTCGCCTTCAGGGCTTGACATCTCCCTGTGGCAATCTGAGGGAAGGGAGAGGGAGATTTCAGAGAAGGCTGATGACCTGGTTGAGCGAGGTCCAGTCCAGCACGTGGTTCCTCCCACAGCCCTTCCCTGCCCTGGGGAAGGTGGGAAAGTGCCATTTCCCCTTCTCTGCTAGGGGCTGGAAGAAAGCAAGCTCTCCCTGCTCCCTCTTCCTCTGTTTTTCCCTTTTTCATTTCCCTTTCTCTAGTGGGCAGAGCTGGGAGATCTCATTGCAACATAGACATCTAGAGCCCCAGCCTCCAGTACTGACCTCTTCGTGCCTGCTCTTCCCCCTCAGCCAGCCTCCGCGGGATGGGAGCAAGCACCCCACACCTCCCAGTTTTCTCTGGCTAGCACTCACAGCATCTTTGCAGTGCCCTGATTTCCAAGCTGTGTAGCCAAGACTGCACTGAAGAAGGTGAGGAAAGCAGGGAGGAGGGGGTCAGGCTGAATCTTGCCCTTCAGCCTACAATGTCTCTTCTTCCCTCCTTCCCCTCTGCAGGTCCTGGGAGCAGCAGAGCCTCCATTATTACGATCATCAAAGTTAGTCCTGATTGGGACTTGTTTAACTTAACTGTTGAAATGCTCCTTCCAGGGAAGCATCCTTGTTCGGGACAGTGCTTACGCACATGCTTCAAGGGACAAACTTGCATCATTCTTTCTTGAATTGGGAACTCTTGTCTCACAGGGGATTTTTCCTTGTTCTTGCAGCCGCCTGTGCTTGAACTCTTCTTTTCCCAAGCTGGGTTTTGCCTCATGTAAACACCAAACTTGTTTACTTTTCAGATAGTTTCATTTGGGCTAGAAAAGGCATAAGAATTCATTGAGAATTTGCGGCTTCAGTGGGTAAAAGTGAACAGAAAAGTCACCAACAACAGGCTGCTTGCCGAAGGATGCGGAGCGGTCGGGTAAACACGGCTGGCCTTACCAGGGCCGGTCAGTCTTGCCGCTGCTGTGGAAACATGTGCTGACAAAGACAAACTAACCGAGTGGGAATGTGGCAGCATCTGCAACGGAGACAGGAGCGGCTGAGAAAAAAACCCCAAAGTTCCACTGCACTGAATATAAAAAGCTGTTGGTATCTCACCGCTTGGAAGATGGCTTTCTCCTCAGGCGAAAGGGATGATTTGCATATTTTTGTCCAAAATAAAGCGTGTGGAAGGTTAAGGCTCATGGATGTGGAAACAGCCCCTGCAACACAACGCGGGGCCAGAAAGTTATCAGGAACAGAGCGAACTCGAGAGCAAAACAGAGCTGCACCGGCACAGGAGTTGCTCTCAGTCCTTGGGGGAAACCTTTGTCCTCTCTAGGTGGGCTGGGGAGGCAGAGTCAGCACCGGTCTGTCTTGCCCGATTTCTTGGCATCGTTCGTGATGTTACAGCCCGGTCCATGACACAGCAATGAGCGCCACAGCACAGACAGGGCTACTAAGGGTCCCCAACGTTTAATGTGCCACGTCCTCCAAGAGCGCTGAAAGCACATTTAAGAGCCCAGCAATAACAGTATTTTGCTTGCCCCTCCCCCACTCCCTCCAGATGTCACCATCAGAGGAGAGGAGCTCACAGTCATCTCCTTGGGACATTCTTGGCCAAGAAAACCGATGATACACTAGAGCTAAATATCTCTGTTGCATATCCAAGCACCGTTTTATATGCTTGATATTAATTAATATTCTAGGTCTAATGGAGGATGTTAGGCACCCCAGTTTACCACCTTTCTGTAACCTCTTCGGGGCTGACTAGCACAACAACATGCACGTGGGACATGCCTGGCAGACACAAAGCTACACTAACCTCCAACATGTAAAATTCCCTCCAGCATGGTGTCTCCATGCAGGATGACAGAGTTAATGATTCGCCTCCCACCCACTGAGGCTCAGAGAGCTGTGGCTTTGCTGAACTGGAATTCCTCAGCCCAGCACCTTGCTCCCACACATGTTGTCTAACCTTTGCTACATGAAACACTACTTTTCATCTGTCACCCATCCACTTAAATCACTGAAATCCTCATGAATCTGCTTCCCTTTTTCCTGATCTTTGCCTTCAGTATCAGGATTATCTGCAATCCTTATGGTCAATACTGAAAACCAACCACTGGAGGACGAAACCTGGGATTTAACACGTTCAGACTCCCGTAAGTCAGAGTACAGGACCGATCTGGAGGGAGAAAGAGCTTCAACCTGCAGGGGAGAGTGGCGGTGATGTGAGGCAAGACAATAGCTGCCCCTTGGCCACCTCTGGTTGCACATCACACCATCCTGTTCCCTTCACACAACCCTACTTTATTTTTCTTTGAAACATTCCTTCCAGTCATTTTGCAGAATCAGGCTGGGGAGCGAGCGAAGGGACAATTCACACAAGCAGCAGGAGTGAGAGGATAGTAAATTGCCCCTGAGTCACTGGGAGAAAGTGGCTGAGGCCAGAGCAGTCACTGCCACACCGGTCAAACAGCGTCCTACTGGACACAGCCTGACGGGCTGATCGATCCCCAGGCTGCTTGTTTAGAAAACCGGCACCGGTTTGATACTGGGGCTGGCAAACGCTGTGCAAGAGCCTCTCTCTGACAGCACTGGATCCTTAATTAAATATCTTTATGTTGGACAGTTATGGAATAACCTCTCCAGAGAGGAATTCCTGTCTTATCTTTGTCAGTTAGGCATCTGCTTTGAAATAGACGGTCTTTCCTGAAAAAGTTAATATCCCTTCTCCATTTATCTCCTCTGTAAACTGACACATTGTGCTCCTTCCAATCTCTGCTCCTGTGGAAGAGGCTTCATCTTTCTATTAACTTTCTTTATCTGCCTGTATCTCCCCTATTTTCCCCAGCAAGGGTGATGAGAAGCACCCTGAGTCTTCCAGCTGAAGGTATATCCCAGACTCACTCAGTGGCACCACAATATTCCTTGGATTACATTCCTTCCTACTACAAAGCCAGCTCTGCGTGACTCCCAGAGATGACCTGCTCCGAGCCTTCAGGGCCTTCTGTTTTCAATTCTTTGCAGGATTTCAGCAGTGAAAGAAGGTGGTTCTGTAATTTTTCCTGTGTCTTTGTGCTCCACGTTCTCTCCTGACTTGCCAGATTCCCACCTAACATTTTCCCTGCCGCAGCCCGTACTCCTACTGGTTGCTCTAGGCTTGGATGTTCATTTTCTGGAGGATTTCTTTGCCTTGAATAACCTTTCATGCCTTGCATCCTGGGCAGATGGGGGGGCGGGGGGAGAGGAGGTCTTTGCCTTTCTCTGGATATTATTGCCTGCTGCAAGTGTTATTAATAAAAGAGCCAACGAAAAAGCTCACGTTGATAGTTATCCAACGTGGTTTCCCTCCACAATGTCCTCTATCCTCCTTCCCCATTTCATTCCTCCACCGTCTCTTTCTTAGCCCGCTCCCCTGCACGCTTCGCTTTCTCACTTTCCTGACTTTTCTTCATCCCTCCCCTTGTACTCCCTCCTTTCACTGCCTCCCTTCTTCCCTCCCTCTCCTTGGCTCAGGATTCAAGATCCCTGCCCATAGCGACGAAAGGAAAAACAACAACACAACACTTCAGCCTGAGGAGGCCAGAGCACGAGATTCCTTCCGAGAAAACTCAGAAACCAGGGAAAAGAGGGAAAGCAAACAGTGAGAACCAGGAAGAAGTCCGAAGAGATCAAGGATATTTCAAGAGGGAGAGATGAGCTGGTATTTCAGGGAGACTTGGTGGGGTCTGAGACAAAGACAGAGACGTGATCAGAGGGCCAGCTCAAACACAGCAGAGCAAGTCCTGCTTTCTGGGAAGGAGCTGGGTCAGGAAGCCCATCTCCCACCGAAAGAGCCTCGGTGCCATTCTGCAAAGGAGGAGATAACTGCAGGTGAAAGAGAAAGCTCCAGGGAGTGGCTAGGCCCATGCCTTGGGCCACAAATAGGAGAAATCCCTGCAGCAGAGGGAGAAGGGCTGGTTTCTCCAGGGATGGTGAGGAATTCTCCATGCCAAAGGGAGACTGTGAGCCTGGGGCTGAAGGGTTAATACCCCACAGGAGGGCCCTGGGGAATCCACTGTAAATAGGTGTGGTTTTCTCTGCAACTCGAAGAGGCATTTTCTCTCTGTACCAGTCTGGACAGGTGAGAAATCGGAAGAAGTTGGAGCCTGTGCTTCCCACTAACACAAAGCAGGGCTGTTACTACAGGTCTCGGCTGTTTGTTTGCACACTCCAGCCCGACTGCTTAACTCCGTAGTACCCGGTGCCAGGAATCTCTGGCAGTCAGCACGGTGGTCCCTCGGGTACAAGCACCTGCCTGTTAATGGAAAGCCACAGATTAATGGTGCAGCACAAGGAGCCTTAGTCAGTTATTCACTGCAGAAAGGATAAATGCAGCGATAAGCGAAAGAGCCACACACGGTACGTGCAGCAAAGGCAACTCTTCCTTTCTCCTCCTCCCGTATCTCATGGGCCTGCACCTCTTACCCCAGGACTGCGCTTGGCCCTCCTTCCTCGCCCCACCACTCGTGACAACCCTCCCCAGGGCTCTGCCCTGCCCTCCCCACACCACAGCTCCACGCTGAGCTACAGGGATTTTGTTTCTTTCCACCTCCTCACTCACCCTGCTCTGCGGCCTGCCTACTGCTAGGCAAGGACAACCAAGAAGCAAAGCTTTCAATAGTCTCCGCTCCATTTTCCATTTTTAATGCAGAACTTTTGAAGCTTGAGGCTAATTTTCCTTTCTTCAAATAAATTTTGAACATAGTTGGCTCCCAGAAAGGTAGAACTGAGAGAGACACTGGATCACTAAATCCAGCCACAAGCTCTCACTGCATCGCTTATATAATCCCCTTCATAAACTAACCAGGCTCAATCTGGAAACCAATCAGGGTTTTGCTCTCCCTGTTCCCACTAAAAAGCTGCTCAAGGATCCTACTGCTATGAAAGGAGGAAATATGCTGTTGGTCTCCAGCCTAAATTTACTCATTCCCATTTGCTCTGGCAATGAAAGACAGCACCCAAGCAGCAAAGTTCTGGGTAGGACATAAGCTGCAGAACAGAATTCAAACAAATCAGATTGAATCACAAAGAATAACACTGAGGAATGAAAGCACAACTGTTTGCAAAGCGATTAATCTCGGGCTTGGAAGTACCGATTCCCCCAGATCCCGAAAGCTCCTCAGCCCAAGAGAGTTCCCACATCTCTTCAATTTCCCACACGCATATTAGAGCCATCACCCCGCTGCACTCCTGTACCAACAGCATTTCTGCAAACTGCTTCCAGGAAAAGACACTTGCATGAAGAACTAGCCCCCACCCAGTTCCCTGAGTTCTACCTAGCACAGCTGCTGCCAAACTGCTGCTGAGCCTCAGCCCACGAGAGCCACAGGAAAGGCGAATACCAGTCTCTGCAGTGCGTACAAGGCATATATTGTCCAAAGCACAACATATAGAACAGTAAAATGGGTCTGCAGAGGGCTGAAAGCTTAAGGAGAGATGCTACAAAGCCCTGGGAAATGGCAACTGCAGGTGTAGAACCCTCCTTCTGCCCACCGCTCACACACACCACTGAACTCGGCAAGAAGCTGTTTATTTCAGGCTTTTGGTCAAGTTCCGTTTGCGAGAAGCCAAAAAGGTGATGGTAGATCCAAAGGCATGGTTCAGCCAGCAGAACCGTGGCTCCTCATCTTACATGGGGAGACGCAGCCGGGCTACAGATACTTGCATTGAATCATAGATTCCTGTGATCCAACTGCGGACGAGGATAATGGGAAATACAACAGGAGAGATGGGGAAAACCATCTGCTCCTCTCACTTGATTGCGCTGTGAAACCGTAGGCTCTGTTTGGGATAAAACAGCCCTTATTTCCAAGGCAACAAATTGCAGTATCATAAACAACAGAGGACCAGGAGGTGCCTGCAGGTTGGAAGCTGAGAGAAAGAATGTCCTTCCCGGAGAAGGCACAGGCAGACCAAGGAAGATGAGGCAGGACTCAGAGCTCTTGCCCAGGGCACTGGTTTTGCCAGTGTCACCATTTCAGACCTCTTCCCTGCTCCTCCCAAGCACAAGGCATCTTTAGCCCGTAGTGCCAGCTGGGTGTTGTCACAGCCACAGAGGGGTGAAGTTGCCTTCCAGCCTTGTGGGTGTATTTATCTACAACCCGACAGAACGAGCAGCTGTAAAAAACCATAGATGCGAAGGGCTGTTTGGTGCCCAGTGCCTGGAGTTACAAGCTGTTGTGGCCAAGTCGCAGCAGAGAAGTTGCTGGGACAAAACCCAGGTATTCTTCTGCACCTCCACATGACAAAGGCTCAAACCCAGGCAGGGGATCATCAAGCTGGCTCTGAAGATCTGACATGAAGAAGACAGACAGAGACAGACGACTACAGGCTAAGGCCCAGAGAGGGATAAGGTGAGCAGAAGCAGAGCAGGTTATATTGGCATGGCTCGCTGTAGGATTGTTCCCCCTCCAGTGTGGTGACTCTCCTGGAGCATAGCTCCTGGGATTGCATAGAAGCCAAAGTGTAGCTGGACCTGGGGGAGACAGAGGTGAATAAAAGCTGGAGAAATCAAACTGCAGCAGCAAGAGAAGCCTTCTTTAGGGCAGGAATGAGGCTGAGCAGGAGGAACAGGAGTGATAGGCATGAGCG
The DNA here is from genome assembly GCA_013396935.1 of Baryphthengus martii. NCBI lineage: Eukaryota > Metazoa > Chordata > Aves > Coraciiformes > Momotidae > Baryphthengus > Baryphthengus martii. Next base: position 112,888 of record VWZK01002005.1, on the reverse strand, counting down.
ACACTGATTTGGTTAAGCTACCGAGTGCTAAAGAGATAACGCCCTGTAAGAGCACAACCAGTTCAGGAGAAAAAGATAAAAAGGAAGAGAGCTGGGCTATTTATTGGGGACGGAGTATGTTCTCTGTGGGGCAGACGGACCAGCTAAGCACACCAAAGTGCAACTCACAAGGCTAAAACGTCGGGTTCAATGAAGAGAGGGGAAGTTGGTGGGTGAAGAGAGGGAGGCTAAACCAAGAAGATGAAATAGGAGTGGGACTCCAAAAACAGATGGCAGAAGCTGTAATCACAGGAGATAGGAGCTGCAGGGATTCTGACAGCTTAGGCGATGTTTAAAATGCAGAGTTGGGATCCAAAGGACCTGAGTAACTTGGTTTCTGCACATTCAGTTGCAGACGGGGATGTCTGAAACGCCAGGGAGCTTGAGGACTGGTGTGCATCTCTCCCACGGCACCTGAGATGCTCACCCAGTGTCCTTCCAGCACTCCTGGGGTGGGGCCAGGTGAGTTCTGCTCCTACACGGCCTTGATCAGACCACCAAGCCAAGGAAAAGCAGAGGGCAGGAGGAGAAGGAACAGCAGGGTGGGGAAGCTGCCCTGGAATGGTGCTGAGAGGGTCACGTGTCTGAATGGACATGGGAGGAACCCCAGGAAGTGTCCGAGTGAAACGGAGAAGGGTAAATGAAGGACAGGGGTGCCAGAGCTGACCTGCTGAGGCTGCAAAAGCAAACAGAAGAAACCCAAGAAACTGGAGGAGGAGAGAGGAAAGGGCAGGGTAAGGCTCACGACTGCTCAGAGCAGAGGGGAGGAAGCTGGCCGAGGAGGAGGTGCAGTTGCTCAGAGGCAACCCGACTGAAGGCTCCTCTGAAAAAGTCACTAGTAGCAGAGTCTCAGTGAGAACAGTTAAGGAGTTGCGGGAGAGATCCCACGGCAAAATCAGGATGGGGTAAGCAAAAGATCCCATTGTGCCAGCTTTCAGTGGGGCAAACTACAACTCCTCGACGAGCTTGACAGTGGAACAAGGGGCAGAGGAGAGAAGCAGACACTGTCCCTCGAGACGCTTCGGCGATCTGCAGGCTCCAGAGTTAAGAGGCTGCCAGTAGGGCCTGTGTGAGCCAGCACTGCTGTACAAGCTGAACTGGACTTTCCAGGAACCGAGGAGAACCACAAACCGCCTTCGTGACATGGATGGAGCACGTGTGGAGACGACAAATGTCTTGGTGCATTCCAATGGATTGCCTTCAGCCTGTTCCCTCAACAGCTGGAGCAGATACTTCTGAGGCTGAATTCTCCACTGCCACAAATACATAGAAATGGTGAAACAAATTTTAGCCAAAGCAGCAAGAAGGATTCACTGGCCCCTAATGGGTTTTTCCCTTGAGAAAGGCAGCCCCTCCATTTTAGAGGGGAAAAGGTTTGGTTTTTTTGCCCTTCCCTTCCCTGCTAAAAACTCTTTGATACGAACATCTTCCTCTGTGAGCTTTACGACTCCATCAGGGCTTACTACAAACAGACATCGTGAAAAAGGAAGTGTTCCTTCTGTGCACAGTCAAGCCTCTGTCCCTGCTGGTTGGGTGAGTGTCACAGCAGTCCTGAGGACATCCAGTCTGGGATGTGGCTGGATGCTGCCCAGTCAGATAACACAACCTGCAGAGCCAATCTGCAGCTTGCTCTTTGGTGTCTGAGGGGTTAAGTTCACCACAAAAAACAACCACTTCTGCTGCTTAAACCAAAATTATGCTTTTTCTTCTGTTTTTTTTTCTTCTCTTTTTTTCTCCAGGGGGCTTTTTTTATTGTTGCTGTTGTTGAGGAGTTCATGAAAAGGGGAAAAAAGGAAGAAAAAAAGCTGCTATTTTTTTTGCCCCTGCTGGAGCCGTGAAGGGAGCTCTGGAGAGCGGACAGTGCAGTCACTGTGGCATCGCAGCAGCGAGGGAGCTGAACCGGGAGCTGGGAGGTGAAGGTCCCTGTTTAACAGCTTTCCGTTTGTTTACCAAAAAAATATTGTTCCATCATAAAAATTCCCAAAATAGTTCACGTCTTGACAGACCGACTGGCAGCTGCCCAGCTCTGCAGGATCCTGCTAAACGAAAGGAAATAAAAAGAGCTAATCTGGTACCCACGGCCCAGCGCCAGTCAAGCCTCAAGCTGCCCAGTCCCAGGGCTCAGCTGCCCCAGTAGGTGCAGGGCAGGGTAGAGAGTCCTCCAGTCAGAGGTTTGGGTTTACTGATGGCAACAGCTTTTCCATGGGTGCTGGGCAGGCTGGTGAGGAAGGCAGCACTCGCCGTGCAGTGCGTGATCAGCTTCTGCTTTATTTTTATACCAACTATTTTTTCTCCTCCACTCAGCTTTGTCAAGCTTTACCCTGACAGGACAGGCTTCCCCATGCTAACGGCTCTATCTCTCCGAGGTCTTCAACTCCTAAGAACTGTTGATGGCTCCTTTGGGGGAGTTTTTCATGCAGGCTTCATTCTGGACCAGTGTGGTACCTGGCCAGCTAATATATTGCCTGTTGCCGAGAAGATCTTAGGATGGCAACCTGCTGTTGCTGCAGATCACGATGATCTTGTTACAAATCAATGGAAAGTGTCGAATAGCACATGGCAGCCAAGTCAAAGAGATCCATTCTCCCAAAGAAGAGCCAGAGGCCACTGCGAAGTCCGGCAGCCTGTGGCTGTGAAGGCGGCGGGACTTCGCAGCCACAGTGACCAGAGGACTGTGCGTGTGGTGACTCACAGTGCAGAGAAGCAGCAAACCCAGATTAGGTCATGCAGAATTAGCAGCCTCTGCGGAAAGAACCTATCCTCGCCAAATCGCAGATGTCTCCCCAGCTGCAGAATTAACTTCTCCATGGCCCTCATAGCACCCAGGGCAGGTCTGCTTTAGGGAGGGATCTGGGGAAAATCACACCGCAGATCATTCCTGGCATTGGACTTTCCATTTATTCCTTAGACATTCTAGTACCTGGCCTCCAAACAAGGCCAGGCTCTAGCAAAACAGTTGGAGAACGGTAGAGGGATGACCATGTTCCAGTGCTTGTCTCCATTAGTGGTCTGCAAAGCTAGGCTGGCTGGTGCTGCAGGAAGGGGGCATGGTGTGCAGGGCCATCACGGCCGTGGTGATTCCTCTTCCTGTGGCAAGAGCAGTTTGGCCTCCTGCTGCCAGACATCTCCGAGCGGTGTCACACCAGCCCTGGGAGCCGTTCCACTACAGGTGAGCTCAGGGCTATCTACTCTTGCTCGGTTTAGACGCTGTTCTCACGGTGGAGATGGGGCTGGTGGGAAGGGGACAGCTGGTCAGCTCTCCGCCAGGCCAGCCCAAAGTGGGCTTTGCTAATGGGCTTCACGTGACCTGAGGCTCCTTTCATACTGCACGTGGTGCGCGCGCTGCCGCCTGGGGCTCCCTTCATATACCTGCAGCACCTGGGAGAAAAGCTGCCCATGTTTTCCATGGCGGGCACATTGCCATTGCAGGCCAGCTCACACTGTCCCACTCTTCTTGGCACTTGTTCTTGTGGTATACGATCCACATCCACATACCAACCTTGCTCTGGGTGAGCAGTGTGAGTTCTTATGATGGAACACGGACCCAAGGGCACTGGGTATTGCTTCTGTCCTTTCAGTCTCAGACCCACGGAACTGAACCCTTCACAGGACACAGAAGAAGACAGCCTTTAGCTAAGGAAAGGCCATGAAGGAAGAGAAGGTAAGGTTTACATATCAGGCCAAGACGGAAACATCCTTGGAAGCCCCAACAAGCAACACACAGCTTGAAGACATCACACATATGCCAGGCCAGGCTGTGCTGGATCGAGTCTGGGGGAACAGGAAGGCTCCATGAGCATCCAGCTGGATCCCCAAGCATGCTGTGCTCCTCCTGCCCAAACAGGCCATACCATCCAACCCAACACTCACTGCTCACCCTCTGTGCTCAGCTCCACCAAGCTCTGCACGGAAGTTTAACAAAGTTCCTGGCAGGAGCACGCTGGGGGTCTGGTTACCGGGTGAAGACAGCAGGACTGGGGGAGAGGAAGTGTCTCAAACAATTCAGCCTCTTTTGAGATAACTGTGGACAATGGTATTGCTGATCTAGTTGTTGAAGTGCCCAACTCATACGTATATATATATATATTTTATTTTTTTTCCCGTTTTACTCACTTCCCTGTAGACTAAGAGAGCACTCATCTGTACCCCAACAAACCTGCTCCAGGATAAAAAGCAAATTCAATCGCCCTTGTCTTTCCTCCCCACACTTGCCTGTGTCTCACATTGGCATGTCCAAGTGCCCTCTGGTCTAACATTTCCAGGAGGTGTGGTTGCTGTAAGGCTGAGCTGGAAACGCCTCTCCTTCATCGCTCACAAAGCTTGCTGGGGAACTGAGACAGACCCCTATGGATCCCATTCAGCCACTTTCAGCCTGGACTCTGCCACATCCCTCCTGCTCCTGCTGTGCCCCCGGGCCCTGAGTCATCCATTTCCTCTTCCACTGGTGGGACAGGTGATGCACAAGACGGGTGCCGTTCTCCCAGCACCCGCTTGGTCATATTTTCCCTCTTATCTTATGACTACCACTTAGGAGATAAGCAGTGACAGACCAAGTGGGCAAGGGCACATGCGATGGCAGATGTTCCCCTTTCACATGATAACCCTCCAGGGCTGGCACTACAGCCTACGCTAAACAAGACCGAGGCCTCACATTCGCAAAGAAGACTAAATGCTGCCCCATCTTGCTCCAAGGCTACCAAAGCAAATCAAGGACTCATCATTCACCTAACCCCAAAGCCCCCTAAATACTGGCCCTGGCCTTAACTCCATCTTGCTGAGTGGTGTGTAAAGAGGAGATTGTTACTGATCTCTTTCCAAGAAATTAGCTGCAGAAGATTGTCCATTTAAGACTCTGCTCCAGCCCTCGACTCATATCACAGAACAATCCTCATCCATAACATACCTTGGCCTTTCTGCCTTCTTTGCAGAGAGATCTTTCCACTCCAAACAGCACGGGAGTGAAGGAAAGCTGTTGAGGGCTCTCTGGGATCCCACTTACAGCAAATAAAGCGCAGACTGATCATTGCCGTAGCAGACTCATCTCCTGCCAATGAAAAACCTCAGAGCAAAGGCCCAGGAATTGAACTCACCTCTGCTCCAAAGTATTGAGTGAACAAAAGTCTAGAGACAGGCTTTATGGCTCCAGGATGCCAGCAGAACTCCCAGGTGTGCACTGACAGTATCAGAACCCCCGAGTCCCACCCTACCCACCCCCTGACTTGTGCACTTAGTTGTTATCAGGCAACTCCAGCTCTTGATCAGGACTCATTTTACATGATTTGTTATCATTACATGGCAAGTAACCAGACCAGTTATTACTCGTTGCTGCTCCCATCTTGCCAGATACGGGACTCCCACCCCCTCCCTGGGGAGACACAGTTCACTTCTAGGAAGTACTTTCCTGATGCTCCTAAATTTTCTCCTTTGTTAACATAATCCCCATCTCCTCACAGATGTCTGGAGACAACAATGCTCCCCCTCAGTTAGTCATCTTTTGGCTAACTGGGTCTAGCACTATGCTCAATCCATCTCCCCAGTCTGTCAGCAGTTCCAGTATCCCCAGGTCAGGACACAGCCTTTGGTGAGCTGCTCAGAGAAAGGCTCTCCCCCCTCTCCTCTGAGAGGAAAAATCACACTGACCTTTCCCGCAGCCATAACACAACACAGCCCCCCCTGCCTGGCTTGCTCCCCGCTGCTGGCCTTTGGGCTGCCCTCCAAAAACCGGGGAAAGTTATTGGGAAGCCAATTCAACCTCTTTCTGTTTCCACTAGGGCAGGACCGTGCCTGCTACCAAGCTAATGCTCACAACCATAAAACAACTAGCAGAGTCCTTTTTCAGCCAGTCTGCAGACAAGTGCACACGTTGGAATGGGTGACTCCAGGACATGAGTTTTTAAGGAAAGCCGTAGGGAAAGGTTGCTATTTGCCTTGCCCCTTCCTCAAATTCCTCACAACACTGGCTTTTTCTTGCAAGCAGGAGGGCGGGAGCTCCACACTGATCTCATCCAGCACAGATGGTGGAAGACCAGCCCATGCTCCTGAGCACTGGGGAAGGGGGAAAGCAGGACTCTGCACACTGGCCATGAGTAACTGGGTAAAAGAGCAGCCCTGTCAAAGCAGCTTCACAGGCTCTGCTTCACTTGTGCTCGGTACGAGGCACCAGCCCCATCAGTCTGCAGGTCTTGCTTTCACACACGGTCTCCACATTTTGGTTCGAGAAAAAAAATCACAGAGATAATTGCCGAGTTCATGCAGTCACTGGTTGACATCATTCTTCGCACTCCTTGCACCGTGCCGGGTATTGCTCATTTAACTCACATCAACTGGCTCCAGCTTCACGCTTCTCCCTCCCACCCTTCCAAGGATCCTGTGACAGTGGGTGGATCATGTCAAAAAAGCAGAGCTGAGAGCAACTAAATGATCATAGAATGGCTTGAGCTGGAAGGGACCTTAAAGATCATCTTGTTCTCTCTGCAGGGTCTTGCTCCCCTCCTCCAGAAAAGAGCTGCCTTCTCCAGCTGAGGGGCTGGGCCGTGCTGGCTGCAACCACAAGGAACAGGGCAAGGGCTTGCAGTCCAGCAGGCCCCCAGTGCAGGGGGTTCGGATGGGGGCTGGCACTCATGGGGAGCACGGAGAGCTGTAGAGAGCCAGCTGCCACAAAGGGAGAGCTCCTCCACGACTTAATCTCTTTTATTTTGCACGCTTTGTGGCAGCACTGAAAGCCCCGCTGCTTGCTTATCTCTTCTGGAAGTGGATTAAGGAGAACTGCAGGATGGTATGCAGAATTCAGCGTCCTTGCAGGGAGCTTGTGCAGACCAGAGCTGCTGCTCTCATCCTCTCTGCCCTCAGCGCTCTCTGCTCCATGTGGCAGAGAGATGGCAGCAGCAAGAGAAAAAAAAAAAAAAAAAAAAGAACCGACCATTTTGATGCCTAGTGGTGAATGAAAGGCATTTTCAAGCACAGCAGTGGGGATAGGAAGAGGGAGCATTAATTCCTCTCCTTTACAGAATTGGAAAGGACTTGTGAACATTTCCTTTCCTGCACTCTGCCGTTAACAGTTCAGCAGGGTGATATCATCAGGGCCTTGTCCAAACTCAGCCTGTCTCAGACATTACAACACCAAGTTCTGGCTGCTCGTACAGATCACCAGCTACACCCACCCCAGCCCCCTCCCTGCAACACCCCCAGAGAGACCAGTGAACCTCCTGCTGCCGGACTCACCAGGGATCTGCTCAGCATCTCAGTTGTCACAAGCCCCGCAAGAACTCATCCCTGGACACTGTACCTCCACCTACTCAACTGCTCTTGAAAACAGCTCAACTAAAAATAGACTCTAATTGCTCCAAAGAGTCTAACCCACTCTGAGCTCCACTGTGATGAGAGCGGGCAGCTCCTAATACCAGGCACCAAGATGCTGATGGGTGGGTTTGGAAGTGGAGAGAAAAAGGGGAAGAGCAGATGCCTCTGAAGAACATCTCTAAACAGGTGATGGTCAATGCAAAGCCCTGTTTCCCTTGTGCTGGGGGAATCAAGAGCCTCCAGTTGAAAACCTGCTCTTGGTGAAGCCACTTGCAAGCCAGAGGAAGGAGAAGTGCCCTCCACAGCTCCCACCTCACGTTCTGCATTCTGGCAAGGTCACCTCTGCTGCCCAGACCTTGGTAGCTGCAGCAGGGGAGAGGTGCAGCTCTCCTCTAGGTATAGGGGGGGGGGCGGGGCTCACATCCAAACTAGCTCTGCACCAGCGTCAAGAGGAAATGTCTCCGCTGACATTAATGAAATTACTCCAGAGCATCAGGTTGGGCCGAGTGAGAGCAGAACCAGGGTACATCAATATGCTGGGAGATCTGCAACCACAGAGCAGCCGACCAGCTCAACAGACAAAACCAGCGTGTCAGAGAAGAGGTTTTAGTTTCAATTTGTCCAAGAACCACACAAAAGCAGCAATTATTTTAAAAATGCCTGAGTCGGGTTCCTCCAAACAGCAAGCATTTGGTTTAGTGCTTACCCTGAGCAGTGTGTTAGCAACGCACTTCTGCTCCAAGGAGCAAAAGCGCCAAGGGCAGAAGGAAAATAAACAAAGCGAATGCCTGGACCGTTCCACTGGCCAGTCCAGATGTCAGACTTGCTGTGAGGAATGCCGACGATCCGACCTGCTTCCCCACCTGTACTCATGTCCCAGGAAGGGGTGAGGAGACCCTGGAGATGCTGACAGTGTGTGCTCCAAGTGTGAGATGGTCCCGCCGCGGGTCAGCACGGCAGCCTGGCAGCTCTCCTCCACAGATGTGCTCTGTCAGAATCAAATCTCCCAGGGCTGTCAGCCCGCTCCCAGCAGCCTCATCCACTCCCCCTTCTGCTGCAGGATCACAGAACTGCAAGGCTTTCTGCTGTTTACTGTAAGGAGATGTTGCTTGGATCCTTCTTGGATGGAAACTCTCAGCTACTTTGCTCTCTAGCAAACTTGGTCAAGGTTCCCTAGAGCTTTTTTTCCAGCCCACCGGGCAGTTTAGTTGCTCCAAAACAGGACTGGTTTGGTGCAAATCCAGTATTTGATCCAATGGCTCAGCTACATTCCTGCCAGGATATTGCCCTCAGTATCACCACTCGGCCTCTTCAGCAAGCAGCCCATGGCTGAGAAATGCAAGTCCACACCAGCGGCACTGGGTTTACCAAACCAAACTAACCACAAAGGTCCAGAGCTGGCAGCCCTGAGTCAGGAAGAGATCTGCTCCTAAGGCTCTGCTCTGCCATTGCTCTGGAAGCTTTTCTGCTCCTATTGTTTCCCTTCTCTCTCTCTTGATTTACTTTGGTTCCGACAGGGACACTGCAAGGACCTTTCTTTCTCCCCTCCTAAAGCACTTTTTTTCTCTCTCTCTCTCTCCCACCCTCTGTGTAGATGAGAGAGCCCATTTCCCACAATGATTAATTCCTTTCGACCCTTGCAACTCAGAAAAGACTTTCTGTTGCTGCTGGTTTTGTCTCTCTCCGATTCGACACGCACCTTGCATCGTATGAAATGGCTCCTTTGGGAACGTGGGTTAAAATCCAGCCTGAGTCCTCACAGTAGACACTCTGAGAAGTACCTGATGGGTAAGGGAAAAGGAAGGTATGTGCCACCAGCGTACAGCACCAACAAAAGTATTACTTCCCTGCTTTAAAAGGGGTATTGTCCACTGGGGGACAGAGAGGCAAGAGAGACTCCAACGGCCAAGAGCTGCCCTGTTTGCCAAGCAGTGAGCTCAGCCTCTTTAGCACCTTGAACAGCAGAAAGTGCCTTTATCCTGCTCACCGCAAGCCCAGGGAATAAACACGGGGCGCTCAAAAAGTCTTTAATCTCCTCAAGAAAGGCAGAATGGGACCCACAGCCGGATGACATAACCAGGTAATTTTGGTTAAGAAAGAAAACAGTGTTGTGTAGAGCGTGGCTGATCAAGCCACGGACACGGCAGGTTCCCCGTCCCCACTTGATTCTGCAGCGAGGCCGGTTAACCTCCCCAGAGCACGGCTTGGCAAGCACACGTTCCTGGGCGTGGGACAGGGGTAACTACACGGAATGAAGAGGCCAGTCTTACCCAAGAGGTGAAGCTGGATGCTTGCCTGTCAAACCTGGGGAGCCTGCGAACTGCCAGAGCTCTCGTTTTGCCGGTGGCGTTTCTGTAAACCTGACGCAGTTTCTCGGTGCTGGTTCAGTGCTGGCACATGTCCTGGAAGCACACCTCCGAGCTGTTCATTGTACCAGCCCTGCTGGAGAGATTGAATTTGCTCCCCTGCCTCTGGCAAGAAAATTTCAGCTTTCCTAGTACAAGCTCACAGAAGCAGGGGACTCGGCGACCAGAGGGAGCAAAGGCCATGAGCTCCCAATGCAGAAAGGAGAGTGGCTGCTCAAGGGGACCCGAGAGTCACAGAGCACACACAGAACCCAGCCCAGAAGTGCAGCAGCGCGGCACAGAGGGAGGAGGAATCTCCCAGGGTGTGCAGTTAATCACGAGGATCCACTGGCATCAGTACAGCAGGAAATCACCTTGCAAAACAGAGCTACAGCCCTTCCAGGGTAATGCGGTAAGATACTCCAGAAGGCAAAAGCTATGGCTCCTGCTTGGCTATGAGGTTGTTTATGCCAAAAAACTCCCCGTAAGTCTGTGAACCTTCTGCACAGGCAGCACCCAAAGAAAACTTTGCCTGCCACATAGCACCCCTCTAGTCCCATACGCCCAAGCCAAGGGGACAGCAGGTACAGACCAGGCAGCAAGGACTTCCCAAGAAAAGAAGCCACTCCACCTTGGAAACTTGCCAAGAGCTGGTAGGCTGCACCTAAATCCCACCCCCCAGCTCCACAGTCCCTCAGGATGGAAGCATGGGTGTTAAGCTTCAAACTTCGTTAAAGAGGAGCTTGGGATGCAGGCAACTGAGTCTCCCGCTCAGTGCCTGAAGCCACAGAGGTGTATCTAAATCTTCACTCGTGAGCACAGACTGTCGAGATCTCTTTCCAGAATTAAGAGGCACAAGCCAGTCTGGATAAAGATCTCAGAACAGAAGAAAACAGCTGGTGAGCTAATTTCCATATTGGTGTCCTTTGTATCCCTCTCCCACACTGTTTTAATCCTGGCTTTTTTTCCTTCCCACCTCTTCCAAGCCCTGTTCTGGCTAGTCCTGATATACATGCGTGCCCACTGTCCTACCAACGCACGCACCCTGCAGATGTCTAACAACCCTGGCAATTTCTACTCTTCTTTCAGATTTGGTTGAAGCTGTCCAGCACGTTTCAAAGTTGCCTGAATGGCCCCATAGTAAACAGCACAGGCTTTGCCACCTTGGGACACCGGCCAGAAACAGCTGAGAGGCCCAAGCAGGACATCCACAGCCCTTGCAGGTCCATGGTGAGTAGACCTGGTGGTGACAGTGTCAGAGTACAACCCCAGCTTTAAAATAAAAACTTCTCCAGTCATTCATTCAGTAAGGAAGCGCTGCAGATGATTACTGAAGCTGAAAGACTTTGTTTAGATCCATGCTGTGTTTCCCTGTAAATGTTTATTTTCTTTCAGCGCTTCATTCAGCTTGGACAACGCCACCAAGCTAATTAGTACCATACTTGTCCATACTTCTAAGCACTTCTCCTTTGCAGGATTTCATGGCTGCAATACCAAGGTTGTAAGGACGCCGAGCAAAGGCACGCTTGGTTTTCTGGAGAAAGTCTTCACTTGATCTGTATTTTTGATCAAGTGATCCCAGCAGGTTTGCTGCTAGCTATGAGACTACACTGAAGGGCCAAAGGTGACCTGCTCATGTTTTCTTCTTACAACTCAGGCCTAGCTTAGGAGACTGAAAAGCTTGCAAGCAGAAATGCTCTTGCAATCAAAGAGGAACCAACACTGACATGAAGACCAGTGGTATATTTGATGCTTGGAAGGGCACCAAATGCCAAGACCCAGCAACGCCACTCCTATCTACATTTCCAGTTCAAGGTTAGCAAACACATTCATGCTCTCTGAAGGACTGTCTGCTAATGACAGTTTTCAAAAAAAAAAAAAAAGGCATTTGGACACCTCCCAGGACACTCTCAAACACAGGAGTTTGGGGGAAGTGCAGACAAACAATGCACCAGAGTGCCTGAAGCTCCTTTTTTGGCGTGGGCAGTTCTGTCTGAAAGCGCAGCAAAGCCCCAGCTCAGTGCTGGCCTGCTTATTTTCTGGGGCTGCAGCAGCAAGCACAGGAGGCCCCGATCCATCACTGGCCACGGGTACCTCGCAAGGTACCACTTCAGAAAAACCAGGACTCAACAAGGCAGAAGAAGCTGGGCAGCCACGCTCTCCAGTTCTGCTGCATGCGTTCCCTGCGCCGGCACCAACACCCCCTCCGGCAGGAGCCTGAACGCTGAACCCCGAGTCACTTCCCAGGGTCCCAGGTTCACCTTGCCAAGGACTCATCATTGCTGGGGAACCCCTGGAGCAGAGCTGGGCTTCAGCTACGACGTGGCACCCTCAAAGTGTCAAGCAGATCAGGCTTAGTCGCAATATTTCCATAGCTGAGACTGGGGAGAAGTCGGAAACAAAGTCTAACCTGAATCTGCTCAAGCTCTAGAAAAACAAGGGTCTTTCTGACTTGCCCAAAACCCCTAAATCTTCCTCCTCTGCTGAAGGCTAAAATAAAGAAGAAAATGCCCCCCCAAAAAACAATAAAACTGCAGTATTTTCCACACCGGTGGCTGTCTCATCATGGAAAGACATCTGAGACACTTCATTAGTCACCTCCTGTAGCCTGCCCCTTCAAACATGTCCTCAAAACAGTTAAAGACCAAAAATACAAGAGGGAAAAGAGGAATCTCTGCATCTCCTCACAAATGTGGAAATAACTGGAGTGGCAGTTTACATGCTAGACAAAGAATTTTCTTTGTATATTTTATGGGCCAAACTCTGACTTTCAGTGTTATTTTTATCTGCAAATAACTCCTCCAGAACAGGGCCCAGGTCCATAACCGTGCTACTGAAAAAGCCCATAAGTAATTTTTTTTTTTTATTCCCCCACCCCAAACAGGTGTCCTGACTAGTAAGTCCAAATCCTGCAAATAATTTGAAGGTGTTAGTTCTCCCTGGAGCTTCTCTCCCAAGCTTGGAGATGTGCTGGTAAAGAAGCTCACATGCCAAAAGTTAATCTGGATGTGAATCCTCAAAAACTTGCCAACTGTCCCCAGAAAGGGGGCTGCAAGCCTTCACTGGCAGGGTCAACAGAGACCACTGGGAGGAGCCAGAAGAAAGGAGAAAGTAAGAGGGTTGGAAGAAGGTACTGCAGTGCCTAAAAGACTTCTTTGCAACTCCAACTTGTATTTTATTAGAATGTTAAGAACCGGGAAGGCACATGACAGATCCTCCCTATTCAAATCTGCCCTAGGACCTCATCTGTCGGTGCAACACCAGCCCAGAAACAAAACCACCAGATGAAGCACAGAAAATGTCTCGGTATCTTTTCTGAACTCCGACAACGGGCAAAATCACACCACCAGTCTCCCCAGCTCCCTGACATTCTGCAGTTTGTCTCTATCGCTTTGAAACTAAGCAGTAAAAACTGAACTCCTCCTAGCTCTGCCAAAGACTCCCTGTGAGAGCATTCAGCTGGGAAGGGGTCTCCAAAGCCAGCCAGGCCTATCAGAGCTACCAGATGACTCAGTAAGAGAGAAGTAAGACTCTGGTTTCTATGGCAGTTTAATTCATCTACACTGGCAGCGAACTCATGCTCACGCTTGGCCGCCTCACCCTGTGACTGACATGAGAAGAGTTTCTGGAGAGCCCAGGTGAGCGNCCCCGGGGTGCCGCTTTTGTCACCAAAACTTCCTTGCAGGCTACTCATTCAGCACCAAAAAAAAACAAACAGCGTGACTTGCTAAACCACAACGCCCGGAGCTCACCTAAAGAGCAAACATCCCGGCGCCGGACCGAGCGAGTTCCTTTTGGCCCAGCAGCTTTCACCAGCACAAAAACTAAACCTCTGCTTCGGTACCTCCGATGCCCTCAGTGCTCTGCAGCCTCAAAACTGGAGCCAAGGAGCTGCCAGAGAGGAAACAGGGCAACAAATATTTCAAAGAAAGCGAAGGAAACAGTAGCAAATCTTTTTTTTCCTGGTGAGCTAACACCCATTGCTTGATCAGCCCCAACTTTCTGGGGTGGGGGGGCCCTATACTGGTGCTCAGTACTCCCTGCAGCGGGCGATCCGGACGACGTGCCGTGATGCCCACGTTATCAGCCTCGGCTCAAAAAGAGTTCCCTTTTTCCTCACCCTCCTTCTCCCATGGGCAAGCTCATAATTCCCAGCTGCAGCTAGCAGCAGAGTCAGTTATCTGGAAATGACTGGTTGCGGTTTTAGGCTGTGATAGATGGCACTCGCGGGTAATCCTTCCTCCCTCCCTCTCGCCATTAACACTCCTCCTCCCTTCGGTTACCAGAACACGCAGCAGCGCTTCCTTCTGCCCTCCCCCCCATCTCTCCTCCCTCCAGGCTACTCCTTTGGAGAATTGGCTCCACAGCTGGATTGTAAAATAATCCAGCTGTTCCTATGACAACGTGCTGGCAGTGGGCAGAGCTGACGCCAGCACAGTGTTGGCTCCTTCGCTACCAACACCCAACTCTGTTTGTTTTGGTTTGGGATGCATTTGTTTTTCTATGCGGGCAGCTCTGCCGAGTACATTTCTGAAGGCCGGAGGGGCAGGAGGAGCCACGATCTCAAAGACGCCAAGAAAGTTGCTGGCTCTGTGATTTACCCGGTTTTTCTGCGGGGTTTTTTTTTGCCCTGGCTCCATCTGATGTGAGGACAAAAAGCCCTCCAGCAGTCTTGCAGCTGCACCCAATCTTTGCAAGACTTGATCCAGAGCCCGAGTTGAAAGGCACAGTGCAAGACTTTGCGTGTAAAGCTTCCATAGAGAGAGAGGGAATAAAAAAACCAAACACAGTAGAATCAATAGGAGTGTGGTGGAAGGGGGTGCCCAGCCAGCTGCACCGACGGGTGCCAGCCCACAAGCCAGGTCCCCCATACCTCCTGAGATCAGATCCCCCATACCTCCTGAGATCATTGCTGTAAACACTGAACGTTGCTTGTTGCTTCAAGCACCTGGGCCTACAGGGTTCATATTGCCCAACTCTCCTCCTTGATCTTGAGATCTAAATACATGCTTAACAAAAAAAAAAAAAAATTAAAAATTCAATTCTTACATAATCACATGACTCCAGGCACTGGGATGATGAAATCCCAAGTAGAACCAAGACTCTTCCACTGCCACGGGGCCCGGTGGGAACTGCCACAACCCAGGAGACACGAGCAGCCCTGTGCTATTTTACCGGACACTCTGCTACAGCTCAGGATCACGCTCACATCCATCCTGCAAGTGAACACCAAAGCCACAGAGACATAGGTTTAAGCTACAGCACTTTAGCCANTCCCTGTGAGAGCATTCAGCTGGGAAGGGGTCTCCAAAGCCAGCCAGGCCTATCAGAGCTACCAGATGACTCAGTAAGAGAGAAGTAAGACTCTGGTTTCTATGGCAGTTTAATTCATCTACACTGGCAGCGAACTCATGCTCACGCTTGGCCGCCTCACCCTGTGACTGACATGAGAAGAGTTTCTGGAGAGCCCAGGTGAGCGGCACAGCACAGTGACAGAGCTGACACGGCAGTGGCACAGCACAGTGACAGAGCTGACACGGCAGTGGCACAGCACAGTGACAGGGTGACAGGACGCACAGTGACGGAGCTGACTGGTGGCGGAGCACAGTGACAGTGCAGACCGGTGGCTGTGGCCGGCCTCCGAATTTTCCCCTCGGTAGGGCGAGTGCAGAGGCCGGGGGAGCAGGGTCTGCCCATGTCCGCAGCCCCGTGTCCTGCTTATGCAGAGGAGCTCCAGCTCCAGCTCCAGCTCCAGGTCCCCGCCCGCTGCGGGCACCGGGACCGGCTCCGGGTCGGAGCCCGCC
>VWZK01002005.1:63936-78850 GCA_013396935.1 Baryphthengus martii | reverse complement strand
CCCCGCCAGCGGGGCACCCCTGCCCGGCCTGCCCCTGCTGCCCGCCCGGCCCAGAGGAGCTCCCGCCGATGCAAGGCGGCAGCCTGGGGAGTGGGTTAGCAAAGGTCCTTTCTCAAACCGCTGGTGACTGCTGGGCACCCGCGCTCCGCGCGCTCGGAGGGCAGGGGTTGGTAACTTGAGGAGGGAAACGGGCCCAGGGTTAAAAACATTCCTGCTGAAAAGCAGGATTTACTTTTAACCTGGATCAGATGTGCGGCTGCTGCAGCGGGGAGCCTGGCCAGCGGTGCTAACGGCCAGGCTGGAAGGGCGGGCCGGGCAGATGGATGGCCATAGAGACCACACCACCGCAGCCACTGCTCTGAGAGAAGCGGGCATGAGCTCTTGTTCTGCAGTTACAAGTTGAGCACCCACAGCCCGTGTGCCATGGGTCTGCTCTGCTCATCGTCTGGGTGCTCAGCAGGATGCGTGTGTGTGTCCAGCAAACCTCAGAAATGTGGGCTTGAAACAAAAAGAAAGACACCAAAAAGTGAACCGCTGATGTTTTCAGGTCCATCTCTTGAAGAGCGGCCGAGTCCACCCCCTCCCCTCCCGGCAGCATCCTCTGCAGAGTCCGCTTTGCCGAAATGGCTCAGCAGCCTGCCCTATGCCAGTGCCTGCTCCTGGTCACCAGTGGCAGCGGTGCCTGGCAGAGGCCAGACAGACCAAATGCTCCTCCCTGTGTGCCAGGGCTGCTTGGAGATTGCTGCTCCCAGCACCCTGCCTCCTCCCTGGCTGTTGGCTTTTGGGTGTGCTTTGGGTGTCTTTCGCTCTGTCTGACATCAGCTTCCTCCCCTATGGCACACGGCGGGCTCGGCCAGGAGAGCTGGCTGGCTGGTGGGGGAGCTCACCCATTGGCATTTCCCCCTGCGCCAGGGCCGGGCGGGTGGGTCACACTAGCTGGGGGGCTCCCCTGAAGCCCCAAGGGCTGTCTTCGCCTTGGGGCTTGCACAAGCAGCACCGGCAGACAGGAGAGGAGGAAACCTCGGGGCCGCCCCAGCCTTGGCCGCCTCATTGAGTGCCTGCGGGGTGGGAACTCCCAGTGCCTGTTCCCGCCGCCGCCATCTGCTGAGGCCAGCAAACTGGAAACCAGCTAGTTGCCCAACCCTCGTCAGCAGCCAGGCCGTTGTCATTGCTGTTTGTTTTACATCAGCTCTGTTTGGTTTGGCAGGCTGAGGGCAGCAGGTTCAACCTGGGTGATTTTATGAGGGCTGGTTCCTGTCCCACACCCCTTGTCGGTGAACACGGCGTACATTGAGGATACCCTCGCCCCGCAGCCCCGGGGGCAGGAAAGGGTGCGGCTGAAATTAGTGTTTGCTTCTCAAGGGCAAGCCTGAAGTGCTGGTGTTTGGGCAGGTAATCGCTGGGCGTGAGAAAAGGCCTTCTTCAGGATTACGGTAGCTCCTTGTCTGCCGTGGATGCCTGGTCACCTTCACTCAGGGACCACTGGCCAAGCTGGAAAGTGTGGGTAGGTGGTCTTGGGCAGGGATCATAACCAGGATCTGGCCGGCTGCAATGCAGGGCTTCTTGAAGGCATCTGCCAGGGCGGCTGAGGCCAGTGGGAGGGATGTTCCACCAGGACATGTAACCTTCCCACAGCCCTCACCCCAGGCAGTGCCTGCTCGTGATGCCTGGCACACAGAGGGTTCTCCATTTCCATCTGAGATGCATCTTGTCCGGGCAGCTGGTCCCCATGGTAAAGGGGAGTTGGTTTCTCTTCCACGTTTCGTGCTGAAATGAGAAAGGAAAAATGCCTCTAGTTAATCATGATGCTTCTCTTTTCCCAGGACAGGCTATCTGCCCTTTGGCCCCTTCCCATCCCAAGGAGTAGGCAACAGGGCTGCTTGGCACAGGCACCCACAGCTCCTGGGCTGCAGAGAGCCAGAGGGGCCCGTGTTCACTTCCTCACTAGCTCCAGCCTCACCTCGGTCAACCAGGAAGCTCTGGTGCCCCATCCTGCCGACCAGTGACCCTGACAGAGCTGGGATGTCCTCCTCCTTTTGCTGCAGGACCTCACCCATGGGGAAGGAGCAGCGGGGTAGAGGACAGAGTTCAACGTGTCAGTTCAACAGTGGCAGTTCCAGTCACATCCACCCAACCCTGCCCTGGATACTCCTTTTCAAACCCACCCTGGCCTCAGCTGAGCAGTGAGATCGGGTGAGGAGCAAGTGGCTGGCCGTTTGGGGAGGGCAGTAACGCAGCCCTGTGTTGCTCTTGGTCTCCTCCTCTCTGAGCAGTGTATTTCTCTCCCTCGTGCTGGCCATGGGGGCTTGTGGCCACGTGGCAAAGTCACCTCCGAGAGCTGACCCGGCTGGAAACAGCTCTTCATTTCAGCAGGTTGGAGGTCAGCTCTGGTTGGAGGTCAGCTCAGGCTTGCAGGGGGTGAGCTGCTGCCAGAGTTTTCTCCTGCCATTGTCCTCTCCCCACTGGGGGACCCCATTCCCGCTCCTCTCCAGGTCCAGCTCTGGGCCATGGAGTGCGAAGCCACTTCTAGTGCTACCTCAGCAGAAAACCGTTTGCTGCTTTTTGTCAATCAGTCCTCCTGGTTTAGCAAGGTGAAATGGCTGGGAGCAAAGTCAGGAGTCAGCAGCTGGTGCAGGGAGAAGGCTGGGTCTTGTTCCAGGAGGAGCGGGAAAAGCCAGCTGACGGCAGCTCGGCTCGGGTTGATGCGGAGCTGCAATTTGGGCTGCTGGGCACTCGCCTGTGCCAACATGGGGCAGGGTCCAGTGCTAGCAACTGCCCAACTCCCTCTACATCAGCCGATCCAAATCTGGGAGGAGGAGCCAGCACCTCCTGTGCCGAGCCGAGGTGGCTGGCGCTGCCCTGTAGCCATGCGGTGAGCTGCGCTGGCAGCCGGCTAACCCCTGGAGAGCAAAAGTTGGTGGCTTTGCTGCCAGTTCAACTCCTGGATCTGGTTTGCCAAGCAGCTGTGTAAAGTGTGGTGCCGGCACGAGTGCCAAGGGGTTGAGATTGCCTAGATTGCTTTGGACAACACTGGCACCAAAAAAGTGTAACCATGGCCACATGGATGACCCCAAGCTAGTAAGACTCCAGTTATCTGCAGAGCCTTCGTGAGTCCAAGCCTGAGACAAGTCCTTACTGAATTGCCTCACTAGGACAGGCTTAAATGAGCGCTGGAGCTGAGCTCTAGCAGGAGGGTTTGTCGGGGGCGGGCTTGTTACCTGCCCTTGTACACAATATTTGAATACATTTGCATTTTCCTGCAGAGTTGAGGGGGTTGGCTGCTCTGTTGTTCCAGTTTATTTCAAGTCCATAACATTGCACTTCCTGAAGCATTTTAGTTTCTTTGCGCATTTGTTGGCTGCTCTGGTGCCAGTTCTGGTGGATTTAGTGACCACGGCAAGGTGCATCCACACTCCTCTCCCTTCACCCACATTCACGCTGCCTGCCCAGCACTGCGAGGCCTTCTAGAGCTGCTGCGCTCCCCACACGGATTCTCTCCTTCCACACGCACCGAATTCACCCACATAATCTTCGTGATGCTTCCCCGTGTGCCAGGCTGGGCTACACTCATCCCTTCAGCACTGATTATCCCCTTCCTCCCCAGCAAGCAGGACCACGCTGGAGCGAACCGCGAGCCGTGATCGTGACTGTTGTGAAACAGTTTAACTTCCTACGGGAGCGGCAGCCCTCGCCTGTCAGCCTGTGCCTGGCGCTCACAACGCCTCCAGCGCTCCCAGCCTGGCTTCCTTCTCCCTGACGTGCGCACATGCACGCTCCGCTCCGGCACACACAGCCGTCCTCCTCCCACACGGTTTCCCAGAGGCCTGCCCTGGAGATCGCGCCGGTGAAGGGGATGCAGTGACCTGCTTGGGGGTCAGGGCTCCCAGTGCCGATGGGGGATGCACAAGGAAGAAGGATATGGGTCCTGCTGGGAAGACCTGGAGGAGGCAGCTCTACTACACCAGCCAGCAGCTCCTTGGGTGGGTGGGTGGTGGTTGTACATAGACCACAGCCCCCTTGCCCAGCAGGTTATCCTGCTCCTAGCAGTGTCTCCTCGGGGGCAGCCATGTGGTGGGCACGAGAATTCAGGCAGGCACATGCCCGGAGCGAGGACGTCGGATGCCGTGGCCGCCGCAGAGGCTCGGCAGTGTTCCCAAGGGGTGACTCTTTAGGAAGTGGGTGCGTCCTGCCGGTGCTGCCACGGGAGGCCCAGCGGGAACTGCGTGGGAGTGAGGAGAGCCAGGGAGAGGGCTGGGCCCTGGCCTGACCCCCAGTCATTAGGGAAAAGGCGGCTTGAACGTGAGTCAGCAGCAGAGCTGGGCATGCGGTAAGCGGGACCCAGAGAGTGGAGTAGCAGGGAGCTGCCAATCAGCATCGTGACACATCCTAATTACTTTAGCTTCCAAATCCACGTTGCACTATTACATTTGCTTGCTTGCGTGATCAACACAAGCAAGAGGCATTCCCTAAAACTCCCTCCAGGCGGGAGGCTCCAGTACCTAACCCAGATGTTGGCAGACCCTGCCCGTGCCAGACAGAGGAAGGCGACCCAGTCATGCTGCCTCCTGCCAAAAATTCCCAAACCGGCAAGCCCAAAGGCTTGCTACCCTACCAGGCACCGAAGCATCACTGATGAAACCACTGCTCAAGAGGGCCAGGCACAGAGGAGCCACAGCCCCTGTGGGTGAGAAGTCCTGTGTAATTCCTCTGCTCCCCGCGGTTGAGAAATAGCTCTTCTGCGGAGGCTGGGTGCTGTGGTCAGCCAGCACGGGACAAAATCCCCACTGGCCGCTCACCACATCGTGCTTTACGTGCAGGAGGTGAGCCCACAGAGCAGTCCCTCACAGAGGCTCTACCAGTGCCATGCTGAGCTACCCCAGACTGCCAGCAAGAGCAGGCAGCGAGGGCAGCTCCTCACATCCCTTCCGCCCGGCGGGGTCCCCCGGCACACTGCCCAGCTCCCAGCGCTGGGTGCTGGGCGAGCCCTGCCAGGTTCTTCCATGGTCCCCCTGGCCTCCCACGCACTCGCAGGGGGTCCCACGGGTGGGGAGCAGCCTCCTGCTGCTGCTCATGCTTTGGCTGCTGGTGCTGCTGCCACCTAACGGAGCCACTCCCCGGGGTCGGGTGCGATGAGCATGGCAGTGCTCTGCGCTGGCAGGCCCAAGCTCGCGCACCCTCGGCCGTGCCCGTGCCCACACCGGCAGGGAGCACGTGTGGCATGTAGGCGCTGGAAGGGGTGAACCCCCCGAGCACACGTCACACCGCATGGCGAGGAGGATACCCACTCGTCTCCCACTGTGGATGGTCGCCCTCGCTCCTCGTTGGCGCGCTCTCTCCGGAGGCACGCGCGTACGGCACGCCCGGCCCCCGCGGCCCCCGCTCATGGGCAGCTCTCTCAGCTTTCTCGGGCGCGAGCATCCCAGCCCCGCCGCTTCGTGGCATCTGAGCCAGGGAAAGCGAAGCGGCTCCCAAGCGGTGCAGGTCATGGCAGGATGCTTTATATAACCCACAGTCACAGAGAAAACCAAAATAGCTGCCTCCCTGCTGCTCCGTTCGTCTCTTCCATCAAACAGGGATAAAATTAGAGCAGGCGATGACGCGCGCCTACGTCTGCGCAGGGACTCCAGGGAGACGGAAGGAGCCGGCTCAGGGCTCTGCCATTAAGCAGCAGAGCCTGCCAGAGCTTTCAAGTAAAATCCGTCAGCCAGGCTGGTGTGCGGCCGCGGAGGACAGATGTGTGGAAGAGGAGGAGGAGGAGGTGCTGGTGGGGAGCACGGCTGCCAAAGGCACTCGGAGACCTCTCCACACCTTTTGGGAACTCAGGCAGAGCTCTCCCAGTGCTCCAAGCTGGACTTCAGCGCTGACCCTCTCACCTTCCCAGTGTGGACACTGCAGGGCTTGGAGCGGAGCTTCTCTGAAGGCTGAGCTCTGGACTGAGCCATCTCAGAGGGCAGACGCCCGAGCAACGGAGTGACGGAGCAGAAATACTTGTGCCAGAGCTTTTGAGCAAACCTGCCTCTGGGGACTGGGACCCAGAGCTGCTGCTTTCCCTTGGGAGGTGACCTGCCAAGCTGTCCAGCTCCCTCCCTCCATCCTCCGCTGACGTTGCAACCTGGTGGAGCCCCAGGCTATGTCACACTGGAGGGCGGTGAAAAGCTGATTCAGAAAACACTGAATGGAGACTCAGAGCCCTTTAAGAAAAAAAAACAAAAAAAAAAGAACAGGAAAAAAGAGCCAGGACAAAAAGGCTGGGCTAGAATCTGGAAAACAGTCGCCTTCATCCCTGTATAGACACCCAGATAAGGTCTGAGCCATTCCCCGGTGACAGGACAAACTGCAACTGCTCAAAGCCTCTGAATACTGGGTAAAAATAAGAGTGTCATTGTCCAAAGCACATGCAAACAGAGGTGTCTAACTTCAGCTCTCTCTTTTGGATGCACTGATTTTGATTTTTATTGTCTGGTTTACCAGTCTGAACAGAGGAGAGGGAGCCAGGAGTGCAGTTATTGGCTGTGATGTGACCTTGCTCCACTCTCTGACCTTGGGCTCATCCTTCCCCGACGTCCATGTGTCTGTGCGGGTGCTTTGATGTCCCACCCTCTTCTCTGGGGCTAATGTTCTCCATCCTCATTCAGCTGACAGGGTAAGGATTTGGGAAGGTGAGCAAGTAAATATTTGTCAAACACTGAGGATGACAAGAGCCCTGGAGAAAATCTCTACGTGAAGCTTAATTTATGGATAAGGAACCAGAAAAAAAGGAAAAAATAATAAAAAAAAGGCAGGGGGCAAAAGGTTTAAAACTACCTTCCTGGTTTGAGAGACATCTACACACTCAGGAAAGTAATTTATGCCCTGTCCCCTGGAGCTCTGCCACCTTCCCTTTCCATCCCTGTCACACGACAGTGCTGGGTACCTCTACCTTTGGAGAGGTGGCACAGATCCCAGCCAGCTCCTGGAGTCAGGAATCACAGCTATACATATAGCAGCACGGCAAGAGGTGAGCTAGGCAGCCACAGCAGCAGGGCCTCATGCCAGGCTTGAAAAAAAACCCAACCCAAAACCACACAGACCAAACGAAATCTCTTCATCTCCCCCCGAGTTCCTGGAGTTGAATAGCTCGACAGGAGAGAAGCGGTCAGACGAGAGGAGGAACACCCGTGTTGTGCCACAGGGACCCTCCTTGCTCAGTCCTGCCCTCAGCCAACTGGGAGTGGGAGTTTCTCCCACTCCCTTGGGGACATTGTTTGCTGAGTGTCCATGACTGCCTGTTATCTTATCTCACCACTTTCTGAGGAATTGCCCTGCAATCCAGATGCCAACTGGAGGGTGCAGAACAACCGGCCTGTCCCTGCGCCTTCTGTTGTCTTCTTCTTCGGCCCACGAGAAGGCTGCGGGACATGTGCGCACACACAGCACCCCAGAGCACCTCAGGTGTCGCAGGTTGGATTGGTATATTCAGTGAGGCAGTTCAGATTGCCCGTTTGAGACTCAAAAGGCTTCACGTGACTATACAGCAAAATCCAACTTCTTCGGGTTGGTCTCGAAGTCCGTGCAACTCCTCCCAGCCACAAAGAGCTGCCTCTGCAGCCTCACACCCCTCCAGCGCTGCTCGAAACAGGCCCCTGCCGCCCACTCCACGTGCAGTCAGCTCCTGGTGCTCCCAGCCAGCTGGGCAGGAGGCATTCAGCCCATGGTTGCCTAGGTTCCTTCATTTCGCTGAAATCGCTGGTTTATTAGTAGCAGGAAGCCTCTGAGAGAGCGGAGAAGGCAGAGGTGGAAGGGACTGGCAAATACGGGACAGGCCAGAAGGGCCCACAAAACATGTCCTTTCCTCACAAGCCACAAACCACCCCTCCTCAGCCCCTGCTGGCTGCTGCTGAAGAGTTAGGAGACACCGAGGGCAGGTGAGGCAGCCACGGAGCAGCAGCTGGGAAAGCCCGGAGAGAGTTGCACAGCTCAACGGCTCAGAATGTGGGAAGCCTTTGGTGCTCATACCTGGCCGTGCCCTCTCCTGCGCTCTAGCTCTTGAGGGCTGGAAGAAGTAATGTGTGAACGTTGAGTATCAGGCGTATTTGTTGCAGGCAAGGGCAGGAGAGCTCTACAATACACTCTGGGATTCCCCTGGGGCTGTTGGAGGACTGGTTTTTACTATCGAGTTCTCTGCCGGGATGAGATGAATGGAGAGCAGGATTAATTTGCGATCCCTTTTACGTCACTTCATGGAAGATTTAATGACTGGGATTTCCCTCTGGTTATCCTGGGGGAATTGGAGCTCGTTTTCCAAGCTCTCGACGAGCATCAGGCAAGGAGCCATTCTCAGACTCTTTGAGTCTCTTCAGAAGACGTCAGGCATAAAAATTGCTTCCCATCAGGCGTAGCAAAGAGCAGCCTGACACAACCCTGGTCTGAAAAGGATACTTACCACAGGAGCATCTCTTTCCCCAAACCCTCAGCACATTGCTCTTTCATAACTGTTCTGCAGCCCAAAATAACCTGTCCTGGCAGCTGGTGTTACTTGCATAAAGAGGAAGCTGAGTCCTTCAATGAGGTCAAAGGGAAGAGCACCCTGTCTAGACTCACATCCCTGGGGATTTCAGCCCCCACCTCCTGGAAATCCCCCTGGTCCAGAATTGCCCTGGTGAGTCAGAGCCACTTGCACAAAGCCAGCGCCTAGACAAACTCCAGAGCTATCCTGCCCCTCCGACACCTCTTCTGTGACCTGCTCTTCCTGGGAAGGCTGCTGCAGGGCAAAGGAAACTTCCACATTACTCTGATCACATCATCCTTATCAGCTCTTTCTAGCCACGCTGCCAGGCGGGAGAGAACTTGTGACTGCACATCCTCTCCGTCTTTGCGGGGTTTTCTATTTCCTCCACCTAGAGGAAGCCTTCCTTGTGCTGCTGACCAAAAGGCCTCACTACTCACACTCTCACACACCAGGTGTTTCAAGAAATGCTCAGGCACATCTTTGGTCCTCAGCGAGCCCACTGCACTGGCGAGGCTCGCAAGGAACACCGGGCTTTGGTACGATGCTGAGGAGAGATTTCTGCCTGTGGCCAGCAGTGAGAAAACCAGGATCCCTGTGGGACCCCTTCCCTGGGTTTTGGTGTGCCTCCCACACCTCTCCCCAGCCTGGCAGCTCCGTTTGGCCCTTGCAGACGGAACTCAGCAATGCAGAAGTTGCCCATCTGCAGCAAGCGGCCGCGGAGGCTGTGGTTTGGGTGAGCCATCCAGCCCCGCAGAAGTCTTGCTGCAGAGGAGTTATTAATATTCCTCTTGCCCACGTGCCACGCTGACTAGCTTCCCGGGATAAGTGCTCTCCTCGTGTGCCTGTGGAGAGGGGGGACTTCCCAGGCCTAATTCGATGCTTCCTATTCCTGCTTCCTTACACACCAATCTCTGCCGAGGCTCTGAATATGTCCTGCTGAATCAGTGCTCATCCAGCCAACTTCCCCTATTCGCAAGGGGAAATATTTATACTCTAACTCTCGAGCCACCACACAGTGCAGCTGGTGGAAGGCATCCAATAAACATCCCATCTAACTGCTGCCTTCGCTGCCAAGCCTCCTCCCAAGAGTTGGCAACTCGAGCAGCGTTCAACCCTGCTGCTGTTGATACAGAAGAGGCAATATTCATTAAAGTGGCTCGTTAGATGCTGACCACTCTGAGGAGCTGCACGAAGGAATGGTCTTCAAGTCAATCTTCAAATAAGCAGCAAGGCTGTTCTGAGCTGAAAAAATAAAGATCACATCAGTCTAGAAGAGTTTGTTGAGTTGTCTTCAGTGGAGAAGCTGGCTTGGTGCTCACCTTCACATCTAACATGAAGAGATCTTTGAAAGATACAGTGTCCCTCTGCAAAAATGTCTCTGTTTATTATTACCAGGTGATAGAAGGATCATATCAATCAGAAATACTGGCTTCATAGCTACACCTGAGATGAATTTTGTGTTTAAAATAAGGATTTGAGCTCTCTCCTCTCTTGGAGTTCCCTCCCCAGCATTTTTGCACTTGCTATGTATAAGAAGGAAAGATCTAAAAAAAGAGAGGTACAAGTGATGAATTGCTGAGAAGTTAAAAATAATTAAAATTAGCTCTCGAAGAAATACTGCCTCTAGTAACAAACCTGTTTTTGACATTTAATCATCGCGACAGTAGAATAATAAAAAGGCTTCAGGCTTCCTACACAGCAAAACCTTCCTGCTATCATGTGCAAAGCCTACACGAGTATTTCTTTTTCAGCTCCTGGGTATTTTTCATATTATTTTTGACATGTGAAAGTTTCTCTAGATGGTTTACATTACGAATTCAGCTCAGAACTTTTCTTTTAAAAATGCGACTGAAGTCACAGCTCATCTTAACTGAGGATCATTCGGAAGAGTTGCACTTAAGCACGCTCTTACACGAGCCTTTCCTCACACCTACTCCTGCATTTCTCTTAGTCACTATCTCCCCGCAGCTTGGGCAGCCACCTTCCTTGAGAGCGGACTTGGCTTCATTTCCATCAGATATGTCTTCCAACTGGAGGACCAGTTCTGTGACAGATAAGCTTGCAGTTATGAAATGCTGAGCTTGATTTAAGGAAATACTTTCACAGATACTGGGCAGCAAGTCTGGAAAGTGACGAATTCAACAGTTCAGCAAGATTAAAAAGCATTGAAATTTATGTGTCTGCTAGAAACATCCAGATTTTTTAAAGTTGGTGTAGGTTTCAAAAAGGATAGTGAGTCTTCTTCTGAGGTTCTCTGCCTATCTCTGACTAGTAAAGATTTGTTGCTGGAGTAAATATGTCCTATCTTTCTGCTGTGGGCTTCTCCATTCTCCTGTGTCATGTCCATCACCAGCCATTATCAGGGAGAGCACAGTGGAGGAGCTGGCCTGGGGGGTCTGGGAGCTGATCTGGGGTACCCCAGCAGTTGACAGGGATGAGGTGAGCGAGGACTCCACCTGATCTGAAGGGAGGTGGACCTAGCATGGCCATCCACCTCTTACTTAAGGTGTTGCTCTTTATAAGTTGACTATCTCTCTGTTTCCCTCATCTGTTTCATGGGTGAGGGAACTGCTGAGTCAGACTTGTAGAGAGCAGCAGTACACAATTACACGCTGATCAGACCTCGATTTCAGCAAAAATTCAGTTTGAAGAAATCTGTGGTGGGATTTACCTCACCAGATATAGCTGCCTGGTTCATGGTGAGATGTCTTTCTCTCTAGAATACTCTCTATCTCTCCATCGTGGGGAAAGCGGATGCAGCCTCCATGCCCCAGAAGAGATCAAATGGGTCTCAGTTCTAGACTTTTAAGAAAAAGTCACTGTAAAATTATGCCCTGAACCTTGAAACATATTCCCATTTGTGCTGTTCTGAGCCAGCGCTGCGTTTCACAACTGGAAGGCTTAATGCCGCAGAGTGCGCCTGTTCAGACATGACAATATCCGAAAGCCTCTGTGTCTTTTTTTTCAGAGTCGTGACTTAGGTAACAAAATCTCACGCAACCTTTTGTAGAGCTTCTTGAAAGCCTCTGTAAACAACAGTTCCTTACCCTCCCTGAGCTGAGAGGTGTGTTTAGTGCAGAGGTCAGAGCAGGACAGGACAGCGGATGACAGGCTGAGAGGAGGTAACAAGCCGGCTGCTTCTTGCAGAGGGTGGAGGTTTCTTGTTGGACTCTTCATTGGTGTTTCCTGGGAAAGCTGATCCCGAAGCAGCTACTGGCGAGCAGGAGAGGCTGGTGAGCCTCTGCCGGTTGGGGAGCTCGTGAGGCGCACGCTGCTGGGGCCACGGGAGAAGCAGGGCTTTGCTTCAAGCTGCCTATTGGGAATGGAAAGGGGAACTGGCTCCCCTTGAGCTCCAGAAGGGCAGGAGGTGAAAGTTGATGGGAAGAGAAGTGGGAGATTTCCTCAAAAAGCTAGAAGCTGAGCTTCGCAAGCCTGCCAGGCTACTGCTTGAAAGCCAAAAGCCTACCCAGCAGCAGGCAAAGCACCGGGGAGAGTGGAGAGCAGCATTGTGAACGCTCGCTCCCTCCAAGTGGTTTGTGTGTGACTGAACCTGGGCTGTCTTTGATTAGGAATGTTTCGTTTCCCTAAATGAACTCACGTTTTAGCTTAAACCCCATACGCTTGATTTCAAGCAAAACCAAACCACATATATTCAGGATTTTTAATTACTTCAGGTACAAATAACTTCAGTCACTGGGCGAAATGGAAACAGATATCTGTAAATAAATTGTAACCATAGTTTGTCTACTCCAACAAATTACCTTATATGATTCTTGACGTTATTTTGCTTCACGCCTCTTATCCAAACACTATCTATTTTAGCTATATGGCGAGCACAGAGTACTTGGGATCTCTGGGACAGAATACAGGGGAGGCAGAGCAGCACAATGCTGGTTTTTGGCTGTTTAGCCACTGATTTGTTTTCAGCTGATTGAATAACATCATTATCTGGATTGTGATCACGCTGGCGACTGTGACGGTTATATCCCAGCAATGAGTTCAAATATAGCCCCTTAAAAGAAGAGGCCTTGCATTTTCCAGAAGCACTGGCTGAATAATTTCGTATGGTTGGTAAAAACAGCGATGAGCATCGTAAAGCATCTGTAGTTTTTATAGAAGTTTCTCAGTAGCTTGTCGGGGATTGCCAGGTGCAAGGCAGAATGCAAAAGGATTAGAGCATAAAAGTAAGTCTAGAATAGTTTTTAAGCAGAAAATGGTTTCAACTTTTTATTGTCTAGAAGAAGAGAACGCAGAAATGCCACAGTAGCTGACGCAGAAACAGTAAAAAAAAAAAGAAGTCTAATTACATCATTCACACACATTCATACCCATTGTTCTACGGAGCCAGCAAATTAGCGTTGTTTTCTGCCATTTACCGTAGATAAAAGATACATTTTGGTATGGCAGAAGCCAGCTACTGCCAACACTCTGTGAAATTCTTTATCAGTTGGGAAAAAAATGTGGTGGGAAAGGGCATGTTTTCCTCAGTGGCCATTGCTGCCTCAAACTGCAGAGATACCCAAAGATTTCCATTGCTGAAAGCTCCGGAATTCATTGCTCCCCTCCTCACTTTCAAGACAGCAGTGAAACAGCACTAGGGATATTTGGAAGTATAAAAGGTGTGCACAAAAGGGTCTGCACTTTGGCAAGGTATCGTGACTGGCAGATGACTGGGCAATATTTACTTTGGGGCTACACCCGTTTTCGTCCGTGGGTTAGAGGCGGTGAGAATTAATACCTGCTTCTAGCTGATTAGTGAGATCCCACAACGGTTAACGTGGCAGAGGCGGCTAAAATAGGTCATCGCTTCATCTAGAAAGTTGTGTAACAAGTTACCGACCTCTCCTTCTCCTCTGTTAAGTGTTTCGGAATTACAGGAAGCGTTTCATTTTGCCAGCCTCTGCTATGTGGAAACATGAAGGCATGTCCCTGCAAGCCGGTTATTTCTAAACCTGCGGCTGGAATGATCTTAAAATGCTTCGCCTCTGCTAGAAGTTGCTTTGTACACTCAAGGAAGGTTGCCCCACTGCACGTTTAAGTGCTTTAGAGAGTGAAAAGCTGGGGATCGTGAAGAGCTCCGTACTATTTTCTTTCACAACACGCGAAAGCACTAAAGCATCTCTGATGGGATTTTATAATTAGATCTAGTTTCTAGCACATTACATCCCCATGAGACAAGGTTACAGCAGAAACTGGGGGATAAATTTGGCAGTCGTTAAGTGTAACTCATCTAAAATTGCCCCGTTGCAAAATGGCTACAGCAGGAAGGGATCGTAGTCAGTTATGTATTTGCTGTTGGATGGTTGACTTGACACTGTGATTTTTAGAAAATGAGGCTATCTTAACGTGAATGATCCACTTTCTCTGCCATTTGTCCCGGAAAAGAAGGCATTATTGAGTGTTTTAAAAGTGCCTTCAGGCTGGGTATCTATCATGGTATGAGGAATGTTCTGCATGGAGAGAATTC
The DNA here is from genome assembly GCA_013396935.1 of Baryphthengus martii. NCBI lineage: Eukaryota > Metazoa > Chordata > Aves > Coraciiformes > Momotidae > Baryphthengus > Baryphthengus martii. The sequence continues at coordinate 64,895 of VWZK01002005.1, read as the reverse complement.
TGCCGTGCGTGCTTCATCAGGAATTTTCTGGTACAACATTCTGTATCTTCAGATTCTAATAATCTGTATTTCTTAAAGCTTGTGAAATAAGAGCTATTTCTGCATTAAGTGCTGCAATGGAAAGAATGCTTTCGTTGTGCAAATACACTTTGACCTATTGTAGAAAGAGCTAAATATGTATTTTTGTTAAGGTTAAGTTTCCAAATAATTTAATTGTCCAAGTAAGGAAAGGTTTGCGAACGAATTAGAGAAATAAAGATGTATTGAAATATGCAACAAGTGACTGTAAATCCCATTTCAAAAATAAAGTGGAGCTAAAAGTGATGAACTGAATATTTGAGCAGAGTCAACCTTTACTTAAAAGATACAGGGTTTGATAAGGAAAATTGTTGTTCCCTAAAAAGCCGTTTGCATGAAGGGCAAAGGTCTAGTGTTGGGAGGGTTTGGGTTTTTTTTGAAGGTTCTTTTTATTTCCCCTCTATTTTTTAAAATCATACTTTATTTGCTGTGAAAACAGCTCGCACACCTCTGCTGCTATCATGTGGTATTTGTTGGTTGCTGATGCAAAGAAGTGAGACATCTGATAAACGTAAATTATTCAGAAATTTAAAAACCCCATCAATTCAACAGCAAGCGCATCTCCCAGTGAAGGGCTCCAAACTGTGCACAAGTCTTGAGGGAATTCAAGCTGCTTGTCCATCCCCGACACGCTTCTCTGCCTCGGAGCATGGTGTGATTTTTTGGTAAATTTTCCAATTTTTAATAAAATCATCATTAAACGTTACCACCCATTATTAGCGAATTAAAGTCATTCATCATACATTTCACAACTAAATACCCCGCTGGAAGGAAGGGACAAGCTGCCAGTACCCGAATCCAACAGATCTGCACCTCGGGGAGAAGGATCCGCCAGACGATGCTCCCGCATCCCGAACCCCGCGCCCCGCGGCGCAGCCCCG
>VWZK01002005.1:48516-63902 GCA_013396935.1 Baryphthengus martii | reverse complement strand
ATTTTGGTTTGAACCAAATACGGACTTTTTCTCCCCAAAGCTCGCCCCGCCCCGCTCCGCTCCGCCCGCCGCCGGGTAATCCGCCCGCCGCTCGGTGGGAGGGTTCCGCGGTGGCTGGCGGGCCGGACTGAGCCGAGCCGCGCCGATAAGGCCGATAAGGGCCGTCCCAAAGCCGCTGGCGCGGTGTGAGGAGGAAGGAGTTTGGGTGACGTGGCTTTCCAAGGGCTGGCAGGGCGGGAGGGAGCAGCAGGGAGCGGGGGCTCGGAAACCGGGGCTTGGAGCTGCCAAATACCTGTTCCCATCTTGCTTCTGAGGCTGGCCTGGGTTTTGGAGAGGGAGGTGTTTGCTGCGGAAAAGAAAATGATCCTAAAGGATTTTTAGGGAATATAGCAAAAGGGTCGGCGGAATGCACGTGGCTCACACAGCGATGTGGCAAGCAGCTGTTAAAACTTCCAACAGCTTTGCTTGAATTCTGGCCCCAGCCTGCCTTCCCTGGGCTTTCTGCAGACTTCCCATCTAGCTGAGTAAAATCTGTTACTATATCCTCAGTTCCTAACAGTGCTCTCTCTTGTTTTGTTTTGTTTTTTTTCTGTCTGAGCTCCCAAAGGCTTCAAAAGTAAGCACGCAAACAGAACAGAGTGCTCCGATCAGGAGTCTCTGAACTTGGTGTTACCGAGTGAGTATTTGAGATCTCCCAAAATCAAGCTGCCCTTCCAGACACCTGAAGGGTTATTGGCAGCGCTGCTTCGTTATGGCTGGAGAAAGCTGGTTTTGGAGTCTTGCTTTTTTTAAAAAATTGAATTCTGCTGGTCTTACATCGTTTGTAAGAGGAAACTTGTCTGTGTGTAGGCAGAGCCAAGCAGCTTGAACGCCCTACAATATTGCCGTAGTATTGGCCTGGCAAGGTGCACGTGTTTCAGGTGGAGTGCCGTGTTACCATCTGTCTCTTGCCACTTGGTAATCAAGACTCCTCATTCTCTGATTGCCCGCTCGTAGGTCAGCATATCCCACAGTCTCTTCCAAAAGTCACTTTTGTGACAGAGGGCTTGTCTAGGGATGGAGTGAAGCACTGAATCCCATGCTTGGGTCTTAATCTGACTTTGCTGCTGCAAGCTGGTGTCTGGAGAGGACTGCAGGTGGTCTCTCTCCTTCTGCCCTGGATGCTCTCCTTCAATCTGCTGCATCGGGCCACCAGGCATAGGAAACGTAGGTTTGGGAAACCGCCAGGCTGTTTTTGGAAGGGGGACAATGCCCTGTCTGTCGGGGATTGCCTTACCGTAAAGAACGTTGGAATAGCGTGAAAAGACCCTTTCAGGTCCACTCCCCCACCACTGTCCTGGTATGAGCAGCTCCTGCCACCCCCGCGTGCCAGGCCGAGTGGGCAACGCTCTTCAGTTGTGATGGGAGAGAACAGCAGAGCTTCTACTGCCCACGCTCCCACTCAGGAGCGGGCAATTGTGACAGCTCTGAAAGGCAAAAATGGATTGAGCTGCATAAAGTCCTCTAGCTAAAGATTAGCTCTGGTGTCTCTGAAGCTCTAGGGGAATAGTGCTCAGAATTATTGGGACGTTTGAGAGCTTTGTTTGCTGTGTTCTTGTCACCAGTTCTTGGGATGGAGAATCATAGAATGGTTTAAGTTGGAAGGGACCTTAAAGCTCATCTTGTTCCAACGTCCTGCCATGGGCAGGGACACCTCCCGCTAGAGCAGGTTGCTCAGAGCCTCATCCAACCTGGGCTTAAACACTTCCAGGGATGAGGCTCCACAGCTTCTCTGAGCAACCTGTTCCAGTGTCTCACCACCCTCAGAGTAAAGAACTTCTTCCTAATGTCCAAGCTAAATCTCCCCTGGTCTAGTTTCAAACCATTGCCCCTTGTCCTGTCCCCACAAGCCCTTATGAACAGCCCCTCCCCAGCTTTCCTGTAGCCCCTTCAGGTCCTGGAGGTCACTATAAGGTCTCCTGGGAGCCTTCTCTTCTCCAGGCTGAACAGCCCCAACTCCCTCAGCCTGTCCTTGTGGAAAGGTGTTCCAGCCCTCGGATCATCTTCATGCCGCTGTTCTGGACCTGCTCCAACAGCTCCATGTCCATCTTGTGTTGGGGGCCTCCAGGTGGGGTCTCAGGAGAGTGGCGTAGAGGGGCAGAATCACCTCCCTTGCCCTGGTGTCCACACATCTTTTAATGCAGCCCAGGATAGGGTTGGCCTTTGGGGCTGCCAGGGCACATTGCCCACTCACGTTGAGTTTCTCATCAACTCACACCCCCAAGTCCTTCTCCAGACTGCTCTCAAGCCATTCTCCACTCAGCCTGTACTTGTGCTTGGGATTGTCCCGACTCAGGTGGAGGAGCTCACACTTGGATTTGATCTCATCCTGATGAGACGAGCGTCTTGGTTAGTCAGGACGGCTCCCTGGAGTAGTCTGTGCTGTGTCGTGGCCAAAACCTGTGTTTTACTCCATGTCTGGCTGATCAGAGGCAGAGAGTCCTCAGCAGGACCTACTCATTAGAGCTGGGCGCTTCCAGTACTCGGTGGCTTCCAGACAGGAGATGGTTGGTGCTGGTCGCCCGTGGCTGACGGCACAGGAGGGGAGCAATGCTCCTCGTGGTGCTCCAACACTGACGAGTGCCATATGGTGCAGGGGCAGCTACAACCAATCCTCCAACAGCCAATTACGGCATAACCTGTTACCTAGAGGAAGCTTGTTCCTGAAGTCTTGCCTGCTAGCTTGTATATTTTGAAGCGTGAGGATTTAAATATTTTTCCTGCCTAGTGCAGCAACTTTCATTATGCACATGAAGGTTCACGTCTGTTCCGAGTCCAGCAGGCTGCTGGCATCAGTGGTGTACCCTGGTAGGGAGTTTAGTACGTTTTCTAATGAGAATAAAGAAGAGTGTTGTTTGTTCAGAGTCATTTTTGGTCCAAGATTAGCCCTTTTTGTCAGGCCTTTGTACAGGGAAACGAGGCTGTTTTTCTGTTGTAAGATGGCGTAAAGGAGAATGTCTGACTTACCTTCTCCATAACACAAATGATTTGTGTTATGGATCTTACATACCTTCAAAATGATTTCAGTCTCGTCACCTCCAAGACTTTCAAAGACCTGTAGTCACTTCAGCACTCACGCTTTTTCAGGCATACCTGTGGAAGGGTAGAGCTGAGGGAGACTGGGAAGTGTCGCAGTGGGGGACACACTGTTGATTTTCACACGGTATTGTAACTCCTTCGGTTTTTTTCACCCCTCTCCATGGTCAGAGTAGTTAACTGGCCAGAGCCTTTAATCAAGCACAATGATTCCCAAACCTGCATTATGAAATGTGTGGCTTATTCTGTTAAACTCTTTGCTGAAGTATTTTTGTAGACCTCCTGCGGTTTTTTGCCTATTCTTAGGAATTTCACAGGCTTAACGCAAAGCAGCCGTTATTCCGTCTGTGTCATCTGAATTGTCCTCTGAAGTGGCCGCTTCTGTGGATCTTGGCACCTAAACCTTCTGTATAACTCAGGGCCACACTCGTGGCTCGTTTCTAGAGGAGTAGGTGTTCCCTTCTCCATTTCATCTTTGGAGTAGTGAGTCTTTTTTTGTCCCACGAGGCTTCTCCGTATCTCTGTTGCTATGGGAATTGATGAATTTTGCTTGCAAAAGGAAGGCAATGGATAAGAGTTTGGTTCAGCTAGAGTCCTCGGTGTTGTCTGTATTCAGAGGTTCTAGGAGGAAGAGGAGTTGGTGTGGTTTGGGGGTTTTTCGGTCGGTTGATTGATTGTTTTCTTGGTGGAATTCTTTTTTGATTACTCCAAGAGTCAGTAATTACCTCAGAGGCACTCTGATGAGGAAGAGAGGAGTTGATTTAGTTGTGAGGAAGGAGGGAAACTGTTGAAAGGAGGAGACAGCAGCTCCATAGGGGATGCTACAAGACCTCTTCCCGTGCGGCATAGACAGCGTGAGCCCGCGGCAGTGAAGCGCCGTGTGTTCCTCACCCTCCTTATCTCTCCTACAGATAACAGACTCTGCCGGGCACATCCTGTATGCCAAGGAGGATGCCACTAAGGGCAAATTTGCCTTCACCACTGAAGACTATGATATGTTTGAGGCCTGCTTTGAGAGCAAGCTTCCTGTGGGTAAGTGAAAGCTCTGATGGCTGCTTCAGCCTTGCAAACAAGTTCATGTAGGTACGTGGATTTACGGGTATGGGTCAAGTCATCCTGACTGTGGTCCACAGCATGCGATTTGACTGTTGAAGCTGATCAAGAGGTTGTGGGCAGCCTCACTGCAGAGTATCTGGTGGTGGTGGTGTGTTTGAAATCAAGTCATCCCTTGTGGCTCTAGTGTAGAGTGCTTGGGCTTCCTCTGAAAGGGGAATTAGGTGTTTCTCATGCAGAGATCACCCCAGTCACAATGAGTCGCAGTTGCTGGGGAGAAAACCTTTTGCCCTTTTCATGCTTCTCCCCATTTTGCAGTGGAGCCAGGACAGAGCAGGTTGCGTCATCTCCAGGACCTTGTCTTTCTCCCCATTCGGTGGAACGTGATGTCTCCACAATGTGTACTTGTCAGCAATCCCCTGTTAGGTTGGCAGTCGTTTTCTGGGGCTGGGATGGGGGTGTGTGTAGGGGATGTGGCCTTGGTTTGCATCCCCACCTGCTCTCTCAGTGGTCAGTAAAGGGAAGGGGAAATGAGCAGGACGTCAGCCGTGCATTTGTGCTGCAGGGCTGGTTGCCTAACGAGTGCCCGGGCTCATTTCCTGCGAGCGTGACGTGGGTGCTGCGCTGCTCCGAGGGCCTGGGCTCGACTGGAGGAGGACAAATGTGCTGCCGACAGCCAGCACGTGGGCTCTGCTCTCACTGGTAGTGCTGGGAGCAGATGCAGGTTTGTAGGTGCTCACATCTTTTTCATGGTCGCTGACAAGAGTTCTGCTCCCTGAATCTATCTCTTCTGAGGTCTTATCCTAAAAGATCCCAGAGCAGTCACCAGCAGCGTTCCTCATATCCACTGAAAGATGCCTCTGCTGTGCTGTTCTCCTTCATGTATAAGATACAAATAGTTTGCGGGTTGTAGAGAACTTTCCAGAAAGAGAAGGCTATCTTCTTTGCTGGGACTGCGAGGGATTTGGCTTGTAACACCCCTTCGGTAGTATTTTACAGATAAGGCAGTGACCCGGACAGCTCAGGATTTTGCTTTTCTTTCACTCTAGAGGTAGGGCTTCCAGATGTTCCCGAAAACATTGAGACGTGGGCACTAGTGACTCATCTGGGAGTCCCTCCTGCTATTTACTGCCCAACACCTGGGTATTTGGGACGTCTCCAGACAGTCCCACAAATCCTTTCATAGCTTCCCTGTGATCACACACTGAAGTGGGAAAGGCTTCTTTCTTTAGTTGTGTCTAGACTCTTATTTCAGTGTTTGTGACGAGAGGTTTTATGCCTAGACTGAGACCTTTTTAGCTTTTCTTGACTGTAGCAAATGTTTGTTCCCTCGCTCCCTTATATTGTTGCAGGTTTGCTTTAAAGCTTTCAGTACCCACCCGGGTAAAATATTTCCAAGTGCAGCTTTAACTGGTGACCAATGGGTTGTTGAGGTGCCAAGACCTAGAGCTGTTAATTTGAGGGGCTGAACCCTCTTCTGGAGGCTTTCTCTTTGGGGACTCCAAGCTGCCATTTTCTGTTTGGACCCAGACATTCCAAATTCCTTGCTAAAGAGAGATGCTGTGTGATGAGTAGCTCCAGATTTTGCATTCCTGTGCTGGAAATCAAGGAAATATTAAGGGGAGGTATCACTATGGGGCTTGACCATCTGCAAGACTTGGTGAAGTGACTGTGGGAGAAGTAACCACCTCCCAAGGAAGCACGTTGTTTCCTTGCTAAGGTCAGATGGCAATGGGGGAACTCACCAAGCCCTGGTTTAGCCCCTTGTTACTCTTTAGAGGGTTGGGTTTCTTTTTTTTTTCCACAGCCTCATCAAGTGATCAGGACTTGTAGTGCAGCAGACAAGGAGGATGTTGGTGGAGCACTGGAAGAGAAAAACTGTTGGTAGAGGAAACCCAGAGCCGTTGGGACCTGAGGGATCTAAGCAACTGGGATTTCTCAATCCTTAACCACAGAAATGAGGAAGAGGAAGTGAGAAGGAGATCTTATTTAGAAGGTCCACTTTATCAGAGTGGAGGAGTTCTGAGGGCCCTTCTTGGAGCTATAGGCGTTTGCGTGGCAGGCTTTTTTTGCTCTTCCAGGGTGGCAGGGTCCTGTCTTCCTGACCTCTTCCTCTGTTCCCAGGCACACTTTGGCACCATCTGCTAATCTCTGGGAACAGTCTGGCCTGTGCCTCGTGCGCCCCTGCAAGGCTCTCCTGTGTGCTGATCTTTACCTCTTTGCTTCTTCTCTAATCCTTCTGTTCTCACACTTTCTTAAGAGTGTTAGCTCATTTTTTCCTGGAATTCCTGTGGGAAAATTTTTCAACATTCAGTTCAACCGTCCTGGTTTTCCACTGACATTGCAAATTAGGAGCTCCCCTAACCTCCCAGGAAACAGTTCTGTGAGATGACCCCTTGAAGACCTCCTGGGGGCTGTGGGTGTCAGTTTAGTTACGATCTCTGGAACTTAACTGTCTTCCTCTTTGCTGCTGATCCAGTCTGCTCTGGTGAGCCCTGGCTGCAGGAGGAACAGGGAGTTTTACTGAGGATCTGAAGAGTGTGAAGGGAGCTGCCCTGGTGCCTTGGGCTCAGTAAACTTGTAGAAGAGCAGCTTGAGTTTTTCCAGGCCAGTCTGTGACGTTAACCTCTTGCAGAATGTCTGCTTTCCATCCATTTGCACCCAGCAGCTCAAAGTTTTCTACTTTCTCACTGACTCTTGGCAGCTCTTCCTTCCAGCCTGGCAAATGATTCCTTCCAGTTGTTATCCTGGTTCACTGGCCTTTTTATCTTTCTTATTTCTTCCTGGAAGCTCCAGCCCCTGTACCCAAGTTGCTGTAATTTAAACAACATTAAAAAAAATCTCACTGAAGTGTGTGCTTTGGCTTTTCTTCTGCAGCAGCTATTGGCTGCCTCGCCTGTCAGTCTCCAGGCATGCTGCTATATGAGTAGCATAAGTGGCCAAAGCTGCTTGTTGGAGAAAGGAACGCTGGCTGGTAGTACACAGCCTGTCTGTTCAAGAACAGGGCTGGGAGTTGAGTTTGTTTTTACAGGAACTGGTCTTTTATAAGAACGCCAGAAAATTCCCTCTTAATCCTGATTTATCCATTGGGCTCTTACATAGCTGGGTTTGAATTCTGACCTCTTGTATCCCTCAGGAAATTTAAGAAACAGTTTGTAGTTGATATGGGCGGTCTTGTCAGTGGGTTATTCCACATTCTGCCAGCAGTAGAAGAGGGGGGTGATTCTACTCTGGTGTTGAATTTCTGGTTCAGTGGGGAGAGAGGAAATTTGGGGATGTTGTAATGAAGGTCTAGAGCGGCTTCCTATCTCCAACTGGAGCGGCCCAGTGTAACCTGCACATTGAATTTATTTGTAAACCGAGGGAGTGTCCACTTGGCAGCCTTCTAAGGCAACCTGTGAGTATTGGCCATGCTCCTGGATAAAGACTCTGAAATTCACAGTACAAGTGAATTCAGAACTTTTGTTTTGCTGGCAACTGACTGAGGACAACTGAGTTCCCCAAAGTGCAGGGATTTGGGAGCGTGTTATGGACAGACATTTCCTTGGTGGGTGGTTTGGTGGAACATGATACTTGGGTCAGCTGATGTGCTGGGTTCTTCAGAATATTTCGTATGCCTTCTTTTTTTTCTTTTGTGAATGTTCACAGATGTGACGGTTTGTAGCAGTTAAAAGAAGCTATTAGGTGTCCCCAGCTTGGGAGCCTTAAAATAACCCCAACCCAGCACCTACTGTGCTGTTGGTTGCAGCCTTGTCCCACTCACTGTCCGTGCAGCTCCTCTCTCAAGTGACATTTTCCCAGCTTCAGAAGCCTCCTGCCCTCCTGGGATTTGCACTAGCACAGTGGGTCTCAGACATTTGAACTATTCTTTCCCTGAAAAGAGAGGTTGGTACAGAGGCGTCGTACTGCGGCGCGCCAGGGTTAGTAGGCCCCCTACCCCGTGCTTCTCAATTCAAGCTCTTTACCTCTTGTTCCTTTGAACGTAAAAAGTCATTTACAACCCTCATCGAGTTGACAAGTGGCCAGTGCCCTTCCTGCTGGGAGGAACGTGGGCTTCCCCATCGAATATCTGTCCCTCTGGTGACTTGTCTTTCTCCAGGCAGTCTCACAGCAGCTGGGATTCATCTTCTAAACCTCTGCAGGTTTTGGTTTTTTTTTTTTACAGATTTGCATCCCACACACACTTAGCGCTTTTAGTTACAGCTTGTTCTCATTATCTTTGGGAGGCTCTCCTTCAGCCAGGATTTATTGTGGAGTCTCTGTATTTTTAGGCTGGACTGTGCTGCCTCCGCAGTTTGCTGCAGACGGGGAGGGGAGGGATGCTGTGAGCTCTTCCTTAGTGGCGAGGAGAGCTGGTGATTTCCTGGCAGGCTGAATGTTTTGCACAATGAATCCTTTCATTACGCTTCCAGGAACAGGGAGGATGCCGGACCAACTCGTGACTCTGGATATGAAGCACGGAGTTGAAGCAAAGAACTACGAGGAGGTATGTCCCCTGGCTGCCTGCGCCGCAGGCTCCCCTTTTCCCAGCACTCACGTGATGCAGTTGGTAGCTGGGGGCTCCTGATGGGAAGCTGTTTTCCCAGCGGCGATGAAAGGCTTTCTGCAACCAACAATGCCAGTGAAGCTTTCTGTGATAGGGGAGGGGAAAAAAAAGGCAGACATCAACTAAAATTAATTCTGTACTCTGGAAACTGGGGCCTAATGTGAGAATTTCTTTGCTAGGACAGCATGACCCAGCTTTTAAGCTTAGGCATTAGAGGCAACAAGAGAGCCAGATGTGAAGTTTCCCTGGCAAAGCACTGAAGGTCATTTTAGGTTAATATCAGATCCTCCTAAAGGTGTAGTTGTGTTGTTACTGTTCTTACCTTCCCAACTATAAGATGTCCTGGCTCAGCAGCCCTGAAATGGAGCTTGTGTGTTTCATAGAATCACAGAATGGTAGGGGTTGGAAGGGACTTCTGGAGATCATCTAGAGATCACCCCCCTGCCAGAGCAGGAGCACCCAGGGCAGGCCACACAGGAACAGATCTAGGGGGCTTGGAAAGTCTCCAGAGAAGGAGATTCCACCACCTCTCTGGGCAGCCTGTTCCAGGCTCTGTCACCCTTACAGGAAAGAAGTTTTACCTCATTTCTAAGAACCATCAGTGTGTCAGTGTAAAGTTGTTTGGCAGAGGAGCAGGTGGTGTGAACAGGGTATTTGGTTTGAAGGGGTGACATTGTGAATAGGCAGAAAGCCTAAACCTTTCCATCTTAGGACATACCACAGAGCCAACTCTGTGGAATAGCAGTTGCCTTGTGGCTGGGACAGTCCTGACTCATTTGGATGCTGAATTTTGATGGCTGCTACTGTGCTTTTGGCTCACTAGAATTTGGGGTCAGTCAGCCCCCAGCACAGAGCCTGTGCCAGGGAAAGTCACAGTTTCTGGCAGAGAAAGATCCTTGCAAATAGTTGTTGCTTCTACTTCCCTGGTCAGGGGAGAGCAGAGCAATCATTGCTTGAAGTCAGTCTAGAGCACATCCTACCTGCAGGGTAAAAAAAGCCCTTGGGGTCAGGGAAGAGCAAAGCAACCCCTACTGAAGGGCTGAAAGATGTTGAAATCTGATGGGATGATCCCTGAGAGCGTAACCAGGAGGATTATGGTGACTACATTCCCCAAATCTCTTTAAATGCAGCCCTGCAGCACACTCTGAATTACATTAGTGCTCTCCAGAAGCATTGTCCCTGTGCAGAAAGGTTCTCTTATGCCCGTGTGTCTATGTCCTTGCTGGCTGTACTGTCTTGGAATAACAGTAAGACTACAGGGACAAGCATGAGGGGTATAGCTCGATGGAAAAGGTCCATGGACTAACATGGGGAAAGAAGGATTTAGACTGGCAGTCTTGAGACCCGGTACCAAATGCAAATCCTGGCAGCACGGCCAAACATCCGTGGCTTAGGAGGAGCTCTGAGCTGTCTTGAGTCTTGTTGAGCAGCGTGTCTGCAAAGGACTCTTAACTGGTTTGCTGTTGGTACAGCTGCCTCAGACATTCAGCCACACTGCCCTGCAGTGGGTTTTCTTTTCTTCATCCTCTTTCTCCCCAGGTTGCTGTAGTATTTGTGGGTTTTGACTTGAGAGGTTGCTGTAAGGTCCCAGAGGGAAGGACTCAGGTTTTTCTTCTGGAATTGCTGCCCATTTGAGCCTTTTGCTTGTGGTATTTATCTGCTGCCTGTTTCTCACTGTACCAGTGACCTGTCTTTCCCCAGGGGTCTTATTGGTGAATTTCTGTGAGAAGGCTTGATGCAGGGAGTGGAATAAGGGTCACTGAGACTGTCCTGCTTGTGGGTGGATATGTGGAGTGAGGGGAGAGGTGATGTCCAAGCCCAGCTTCAGAAGCTTTTGGAGATCTGGATATTCTTGGAGCACAGCAACTGGGGGAGTGAGCTGGACTATAGAAGCTAATGGCCAGGCAGTGTCACACCTTAGCTCTCTGGAGCAGGGAGGAATAACATTCTCCGTTCAGTAAGTAGAAATTAAGGTAGTGAAAAGGGAAAAGACTTTTCAGAGGGCACCAAGAAGGTTTGGCGATCTTGATTCCCTTCCATATCAGCTCCTTGTCAATTCTTGGCTATAACGTGTTCCTTTCTGTGCTAGGAAAAGAAGTCAGGCAAATCTTTGGGTGGCCCCTGAGAGAGTTCAATGGAGTTGTTGTCTAGGTTGTTCTGGTGGTCCAGGCATTCCTTCCGAGGATGGTGGTGTTCCACCACCACAGATGCTTGGTGGGATTTTTGCAAAATCCCGTGGAGATGCTGTGCATATTGAGTTTCGATGGGGATGAAAGAGGGTTCAGGACGTGCACCTCAGAGGACATGCAGGACTAAAAGCAGCTATCAGATGTTTCTAAGTACACCTAAGAGCAGCTGAAGGGGTGCAGGATGGAGCCTTGGTTCTTCCCCCCCGCACTGTGGTGGTGGAGAGCAGTGGTGAGCTGCAGGTGCTCCCTGTGTTTTCTGGAACGCACCTTTCTTCTGCTGCGTTCCTCAGGGACGCGGCGTTTGGCCTTCATGGCACCATCCTGTCACTTGGTGGTGACAGTGACAAATTGTACACAAGAACCAGTTACCCAAACCCCAATTCCTTGCAGGAATCACAGTTACCTTCCTTTGAGTAACGTCCTTGTGTCACAAATTTACATGATGGGTAATGAGGTTACAGCCAGGACTGGGGCAGGGACGTCTGTTTACACATTCAACTCTAAATCATTGCTGTTGTGGACTGTGCTTCCTAAGCGAATTTCTGGTGGAGTTTTCTTTTTTTTTGATACAAGTCTATAATTTGTAGGACTGTGAGCTGCGTGATCTGTGTTCTTTACTGAGAGGGTGATGGAGCCTGGACCAGGCTGCCCAGATTGGTGGTGGAGTCTCCTTCTCTGGAGACTTTTCAAACCCACCTGGATGTGTTTCTATGTGACCTTCCCTGAGTGCTCCTGCTCTGGCAGGGGGACTGGACTCGATGATCTCCAAAGGTCCCTTCCAACCCTTAACATTCTCTGATCTACACAAAAATGATGTCGTATAAAATCAGCTTTTCTAAAGGACATGTGTTTTTCTTTTCCTTCTGGACTGGCTCAAAGGCAGCCTGTCCCCTGAGTGTTCCAGCAGCGTCACCTGGTGGCTTGAGGCACATGGAGCACTGGTCCTTGCCAAGAGCAAATGCTGCCCTTGAGGTTATCAGCCAACATAGAATCCTAGAATGGTTTGGGTTGGAAGGGACCTTAAAGCTCATCTTGTTCCAACGTCCTGCCATGGGCAGGGACACCTCTTGCTAGAGCAGGTTGCTCAGAGCCTCGTCCAACCTGGGCTTAAACACTTCCAGGGATGAGGCTCCACAGCTTCTCTGAGCAACCCGTTCCAGTGTCTCACCACCCTCAGAGTAAAGAACTTCTTCCTAATGTCCAAGCTAAATCTCCCCTGGTCTAGTTTCAAACCATTGCCCCTTGTCCTGTCCCCACAAGCCCTTATGAAAAGTCTCTCCCCAGCTTTCCTGTAGCCCCTTCAGGTCCTGGAGGTCACTATAAGGTCTCCTGGGAGCCTTCTCTTCTCCAGGCTGAATAGCCCCAACTCCCTCAGCCTGTCCTTGTGCGAAAGGTGTTCCAGCCCTCGGATCATCTTTGTGGCCTCTCCAACAGCTCCATGTCCTCCTTGTGTTGGGAGTTCCAGAGCTGGATGCAGGGCTCCAGGTGGCGTCTCCTCAGAGCAGGGGGCAGAATCATCTCCCTTGCCCTGCTGGCCACACGCTTTTTGATGCAGCCCAGGATAAGGTTGGCCTTTGGGGCTGCCAGGGCACACTGCCCACTCACATTCAGTGTTGAAGGGATAAAAGCTCTTGTTGGTGCCCTCAGAGCACTGCTCTGGGGCATCAGGCTGCCTTGGCTCTCCGGGGTGCGTGGCAGCGGTTAGCAGAGCAGGGCTCGGTGCTAATACCCTGTGTGCCTGTAGAAGTCAGGCACCTCTATCTCAGCCTGTGCCTTCTCCTCACTGGAGATTTAGTCAGCTCTTCTACCCACTCCTCAGAAGCCAATTGTGCATAAGCCAACGTTTGGCCGAATAAGGAAGAAATGGGCCTGTGTGCCTCCTGTGCTGCTCGGCTCTGTGGGAGGGGTACTAGGAAAGTGTGTTTCAGAAAACAGGTGGGAGGAGTGATAATGTTTTGTGCAATGGTAGTTTCTGGCTTGTAGAGGTGTTTCCCTAGGGGAAGGATGTCCCGTATGTGTAGTATGTGAAGAGGAGTAGTTCAAACTGGCAGTAAAAACCCATGTGGGAGCTTTTGGTGTTGGCTCAGCGATTGCTTGACTCTTCTGTTTTCTAGATTGCTAAAGTAGAGAAGTTGAAGCCTCTGGAAGTAGAATTGAGGCGCCTGGAAGATCTTTCAGAGTCTATCGTTAACGACTTTGCCTACATGAAGAAACGAGAAGAGGAGATGAGGGACACGAATGGTAAGAGACGGCGTGTTCTTCCAGCAGGGTGGAGCTCTCAGAGCCCTTCCTTCTGCTGAACGTGTTGTTAGGACACCACTGGGAGATCAAGCAATTATCGTGGTCTTTGTGTGTTCTGTTCCTCTTAAGGGAAACCTCCTGGCACTTCTCTCCTTCTGAAGCAGCCACTGAGTCTTGTGTGTCCCAGCTCTAGAAATCATTTCTTCCTGTCTTCATCCCTAACGTGAATGACTCTGTCCCAATTAATGTTGCCCATCAAGCCCAGTTTCACCTTGTTCCCTCTCGTGATCCTTCTGTGTTCCCTCTGCTTTTTATTCTCAAGTACTGCCGGTGCCTGAGGCGCCCTTGGACTTTGTGCTCTGTGTGATTTCATTCCTTTGAAGTTTTGCAGGGGTGGGGAGAGAAAATCCTGGGAACTTTGCCCTCTTGAGGCGCATCCTGTGACGTCAGACTCCTGTGCAACGGTTTGTTGTCTGTTTCAGAGTCGACAAACACCCGAGTTCTGTACTTCAGCATTTTCTCCATGTGCTGTCTCATTGGACTGGCCACGTGGCAGGTTTTCTACCTGCGTCGCTTCTTCAAGGCCAAGAAGCTGATTGAGTAAAGGAGCAAGTCCTCCTCCCCCTCCTCTCAGACCCAGCTGGACACCGCTGGGACCCAGCCACGGCCCCCTGGAACCATCTCACAGATTATACCCACTGACTGGAGCTTTTCTGCAGGAACTTGGACCCTAAAAGGGGAAGGGAGCCCAAACATTGGAGGCAACAGGGGACTTGTGAAAAATCCTGTTGTTTGTTGAGGGTGGGGGAGGTTATGGTGGGTTGGGGGTTGCTGGGGCAGCGATTAAATAAAAAAAAAAAAGATATTTCTATGACAGCTGCAGCAAGTTTTTGCGCTGTCTATTCTCCTTTTATAAAAAAATCTTGGCTTGATGATGTCTCCCATTTGTCTGTGACTGTAGTGTTACTCTGAGCCGCTGGATGCTGCTGAGCTCAACCCAAAGCTTTCTCTGATTTCTGTGATTGATTCTCTTCTGCACCACACTGCTGGGGCAGAGCAGGGGTTCCCTGTTCTGACAAGCTGGGAGCCAGGCCTCTGAGCGCAAAGCAATAGGATTTGGCATTCCAGCAGGGCCGGAAGACAGAGGGATGTCCAAGGTGTGGTCCCTGTCATGGACCTCTGTGTTTCTCCCTGTGGGAGCTGGCGTCTTTGTGCTGACAAGTCAGGGCTCTTGAGCATACAGTGGTTGAGCCTGGAGGAAGGGGAGCCTTGGAAGGCAGGTTTGGGAATGCGTTTGAGCTTGGAAAGGAGAAGCCTGCTTTGCTGAAATAAGCTGTCCAGCCTTGGTCCCGCCCTCATTATATGTCTTGGATTTGTCTCTCACGTTCTGAGATGATGCAGCAGTTTTCCGGAAAGGCTTGGTCAGGGTGCAGATGAGAGGCCTCAGTCAGATACCGTCACAGAACAAATCGGAGCAGGTTGTGCTTGGAAACTTGGTCTTACATCGAGCAGAAGGCTTTTCTCATTAAGAGTGGAGCATTGATCCAGCAGGCAGCTGGCTGAATTTCATTTTCTGAGACCTTAAAGCAGATTGGGCTGCTGCTCATGTGAACCACGAGGGCCTGTACCCTGTTTTGAGGTCTGAGGGTGCACGACGTGCTTTGCAGGTTGTCAGAGGAATTCCTGGAAGAATGTGGATGAACTCAAAAAAGCAGTGCAGGGTAGGAATAGGCTAATTCTGCAGCCGGGGGGAGTCTGAACTGTGCCCTCAACAGAATTGTTACTGTCCTAAGCGGTACTGCAGAGAGAGCGAGAAGCTTCCTGTCGTTTCTCAGCTGCTCACAATGTTAAACAAGCCAGGCTGGGAAGAAAAACCAAAACACGCAGGTTGACTTCTTGCACTTACCGGCTGAAGTTTTTAGGCAATGATTAAAATTCTTTCACTTTCTCTGCGTTCTTTCAGAGCATGTGGTTCAGCAGCACAGCATTCTAGTGGCATGTGCCCAGAGGCTTCTGGCTAGGGGAGGGGTCATCATAGCCCTGGGCCTGGGCTACCATTTTGAAAAAAGTCTGATTTTATAATTTCTCACCTGAATCTGGTCTGTTGCTGGGAAGGAAACGGTTGTCCAGGGTGAGGTAATGGGAAAGAGGATGAAAAGATGACCTCCTGTCATCTAAATACATTAGAACTTTGCCTCTCCTTTGTCACTGCCAAGCCTGGAGTTGTTGGTTCTGCTAGCAAGTGCTTAGATTGCTTTTAATTGGCTGCTTTTTTTTTTTTT
>VWZK01002005.1:15712-48496 GCA_013396935.1 Baryphthengus martii | reverse complement strand
TTTTTTTTTTTTTTTTTTTTTTGATAAAGCTGTATTAAGAATCTCAAGTCCACTCCTCTGCCCTTGTATCCATTTTATCTTTGTGTGTTTTTGAAAGCTGTTACAGTGCAGAAGAGCAGCAATGCCACAGGACGTGATTCCAGAAGTCATCTGAAGGTAGTTTTAGGTCCTACAGTTTGAAGCCTGTAGATCCGTTAACATTTTGCTTTTGTTTTTATAGAACTTGAAAAGACAGTACGAGAAAGGGGCTTTTCCAGTCTTGTCTGTTTTGATGTCCTCTCCCTGTCCTTGTCCAAAGAGGTCTTTATCTTTAAAATGGTAGTGAGGCCTTAAGTTCCCCAAGTGACTGTTACACTAGCATCGTTCTGGTGTTGCACTTTGATCTTTACTGTACTGGTATGATTACTGGGGAGCAGGTGTAGGGGACTGGGATGGATTTACCTGTAACGACTGACTGGGGAATTTTTGTCAACTTTCTCAAATAAAATTTCTTTGAGGGGGGGGAAAAAACACCCGACCTCAGTTGTCCGTGTGAGTCTTTGTCCTCTTTGTGCACGTTCCTACGGACGGCTGTTTCCTCCGAGCCAACCTGTCATGGGAAGGAGCAAGTACACAGACCCCCTGCAAAGCTTGGGGTTCCTCTAGCAACAGTTGACTTTGAAAGAACTGAAGAGTTCTGGACTTGGGAAAGGTACCAGCTATGCCCAGGCTTATCTGTGGAGTGGGACCAGCATAGCAAGCGAGGTGTCTCTAGCACAGGCAACCATTTGTTCCTTTCTTCCCCACTTCCTAATTATATTTTATATTGTATGTGGTTAATGCAATATTATATGTGGATAATATTATATATGGAGGAATTTTGAGGCTGGTAGTGAAACAAGATCTAGTTTTTCACTGCTGGTTCCCATGTAAAAATCATTAAGACAGCTGGAATTTCTTCCAGTTTTGTGCTTCGGAGGAAATTTTAAATCGTTGCAAAGGTGAATTGGTGCTGTGTGAGTGACAGATGCTTACTGAAGAGAGTGGTTAGGTATTTACTGAGCTGCTGTGAGCTCTCTGCTGAGCCTTTTGTCACGCAGCAGCCAAGGGAGATAGGCCACGGAACAGGACACAGGGCACTCTAAGTGCTACGTACCTAGTTGGTGTTACCAGGGAGAATTTCAAGAAAGGGAAATTCCCAGATCTTTAGATAAGGATTAGTCTTTGCAAGTTCTTGCCTGGATGAATATTTGAGTGTTTGAAATGGTACAGCTGTTCCTGTGTGGTAGGTTGGTGGTGGGTCTGGGCTGTTCCAGAACACTGTGGCTGCAGAGCTGTGGTGCCTTTGTTCTGGGAAATGGGCTGAAGTTGAGCTGTTGCAAATCCTTGGGGCTGAGCTCATCTTTACCTATGACAGATGCATCCCTGGGTAAATCTGTCATTGCCTGTAGCCAACTGCATCAGACCTTTCCAGCCTCTTCCACCCACTTGTCAATGTGACTAAGGATTTAATTACCACGCTACTTCCCACGGTGCGTGAGCATTCCTCGGTGAGGTAGATCGTTGGTGTTGCCCCTCCTGCTGTGCCAGTGTGGGCTGCGCTCTACAAAGTGCCTCCTGCAGCTGCCGTGTGCGGGCACATGTGAGGGAATGAACATGTTACACACTGTTGCTCATTTCTGACAAGCTTCTCAGGCATGTGAGGAGTGACCCAAGGGTACAACACCTCTGTTGTCTCCTCGCTGGCAGATCAGGGACTTTCAATTCCCAACTAATTTGGCAGCTGGTTGGTGAGATCACAGAATCATTAAGGTTGGAAATTACCTCCAAGGTCCTCGAGTCCAGCCATCTATTTAACATTATCATCAGGGGCTTCCTGCCTGTGCATTTCATGGGGTCCTGCAACAGAGGTTTGGGAAAATAACGTGGCCTCTCTTTGCCCCTGCCAGCTCAAGTGATGTATTCTTGTCTCTCACATCTCTGGTTGTGTCCCTCTGCTGTGCTTGTCTTTCAGGTGCCTGAGATGGCCTTGCCCTTAGTGAACAAAGTCCCTTAGAAATTAATCTCCGATACATTCGGGGTTTGTGGCGGAGGAGAAAGCACAAACCTGAAATGGATGCGTGTTTCACAGGAGAAAAAAAACGGTTGGGTCTGGTGAAGATGGCAGGAGTTCAGGGTTGGTAGTTTTGTCTGCTGCCCCTTCTCTACCTGACAAGTTTGTCAGGCTTGTGCTTGTTTTGTTTTACCTTCCTCCACCGCTGCTGGTGATGTGGTACTCTGGCAGGCCTGCCTTTCTCTGCAGAAAGTGGAAGGAGCAGAGGATTTGGAAAAACTTGTTGGCATTTAGCTCATTTTTAGAGGAAGCCGCTGTGTCCTAAAGGACCCATCTGACTTGTTGAATTTTGGGGTTTTTTTGCAACAAAATGTACATATTGAATAACTTCCTTTGGGGACACGTTACTCAAAAAAGGCAATGACAGAACTGTGCTCACATGGCTCTGTCTGTGGTTTGCTGTCACTTAATTTCTTTTCACAGCTGATATTCCTGAAGTACCATTTCTCTGAGATTTTTAAATCTGTTGCATGGTAAGAGCTGACCAGCCTTTGTTGTACCTGGATTTAGGGATTTGTGCTTCAGCTCCTGGGATCACCTGTCCTGAAGTGAATGTTCCCCATCGTTCAGCTCCCCTTTCCTACCTGTGGTTGTGGCTGCTGAACAAAATATTGAAATTATGATAATGTGCATTATTATGAAGAAAACAAACCACTTACCTAAGATTAAGGTTTCTAGCACTTCCTTATGACAGAGAAGTTATTGCAGCAATCATTTTTCAATAACATATATTACATGTAGTGCCGTTATTTTTCAGTAACGTGTATTACATGTAGTGCAGTTAAGCAAAAAGTTAGTGTCAATGTAATAAAGACACAGTCATGACTTTTTTGATATAAATCCGTTGCCGCATACAGGACTCTTTTTTTATTACCAAAATACAATTGGAAAGCTTTTTGGGGAAGATAACATTTAACTCTCGACTTCGTGGGAAGTGAAGTAACTCCTGCAGCTTTTGGGGCTGAGGCGGGAGGGGGCTGAGGCGGCAGGGGGCTGAGGCGGGCTGAGCTTCCGCCCAGCGCCGGTGCCCTGGGCACCACGGACACGTTACATGGCGGCTTCTGATACATTTCGAACCCGCTTTTAGCGGGCGGGGCCGGGCTGCAGCGGGAGGCGGGAGCGCGGCGGTCGCGGCGGTAGCGGCAGGAAGCGGTTCCGGGTCACCGTGAGGAGCCAACNCCCGCGGCGGCGGCGGCGGCGGCCTGCCCGGCGAGCAGGAGGAGCTGCACTACGTCCCCATCCGCACCCTGGGTCGCGGCGCCTTCGGCGAGGCCACCCTCTACCGCCGCACCGAGGTAGGCGGGCAGCGGGAGAGGGACCTCTCGACGCCTCCTCCTCTTCCCCCGAGGAAGGAGCTCCCCCCGGGGCTGCCCCTTGGAGGGCCGCTGGCAGGGCGGTTATTGGAGCCTGGGTGCTCGAAGGCCACGGCGCCCGAAGAGCCGCAGGGAGGCTCGGCCCCTGCGGTGACTGACACCCCCTGGGGTGACAACAGCCCGTGTGGGAAGCGACTTCAGCCCCCTGTGTGGAGGGGCCCGAGTTTGGGGTTTAGCACGTTTGACGGCTGCCAGGCTCGCTCTCAGTCCCTTGAAGTTCTGCAGGCAGATGTGGAGAGTCTTCTGACACTGTTAGATTCCTCATTTTTCCGTTTTATTTCGGCATAGAGGACACGGGGGCGTTTTGGAGAGGTAACTCTTTGCTGTGATCAGCATTTTAGCATAATCAGGGGAAACTGGCCAAAAAGCCACTTCTCCCATTGCTCCCAAGTCATTTAATCCCATCAAGTTCAATCATAGTTGTACTTTTTAGCAGGTGCCAAATAAAAGCACTTGATTTGGTTCCCAAGGGAGGTTCTCCATGTTTTTTTTTTTTCTAGGGACAGACCACCCTGAGGAGTCATGGCTTTTAAGCGTTGCAAGTGAACAGTGTTCACTTAACAGATCACTCACAGCATGTCTGACAACATGGGTGGGCCTAATAAAGGCAAACTAAATTTATTCTCATTTCCTTCTTTTTTTTTCTTTTTTTTTCTCCCAGGAATGCCTAGGTATTCGTAGTGCTTGTACTCTTGTACAATATCCTCCAGTTATGGGACTGGAAATACGCTGCTCTCCCTTTATTGGACTAGAATATGTTTAGTCATTATTGAAACAAACTCTGTGTCTCTCCCTGGAAACCTTGTAGTATTTTTTTTTTGTGGGTTTGGGTTTTTTTTGTGTTGGTTTTTTTTTTCTAGAAAGATGTCTTCAGGCCATCCTTATTCCTAGTGACAAAAATCTTCAGAACTCTTGTGAAGAATCTTTGCTGGCAGTGTGTAAGAAGCAGGAAAGTCTTTTCACCTTTCCTGAAATGTTAATTTCCCGATTCTCTCTCTTCCTAGGTAGTGTGTTTTTAATTATAAGATTTGTTTGGATTATAAATTAAAAGATTTTGTTTGGGCTTCAGGATGACTCACTCGTGGTGTGGAAGGAGGTGGACCTGACACGGCTGTCAGAAAAGGAGCGTCGCGATGCTTTGAACGAAATTGTTATCCTTGCCCTGCTGCAGCACGAGAACATCATCGCCTACTACAACCACTTCATGGACAACACCACGCTGTTGATTGAGCTGGAGTACTGTAATGGTGAGACCCTTACTCCCACGGTGCCGAGTCGCCCTCCTGCAGAATCTGCAGCGGGTTTTCTTGGGGTGTCCTCTGGGGAGCAGGAGAGGGGAGGTGGATTCTGCTGCTCAGCACCTGAAGAAAAAGAGATTGGCAGCTCTTCTGACTGATTTGTGTCTCGGGTGCTATTTGGGCCACTCTGCCAGTACAGAGTGGGGCTGGGTTTCAGTAGCATCGCTTCAATAGACCCCTCTGTTTGGCAATTATAAATCAAAGCTTGAAAATCTCCTGGCACACTGCACTCAGGACTTTTTCTTACCTTGTACTATCAGCTTCTGTGTTTACTATTTAAAAAAAAAAAAATCAAACAAATCTAGTCCTTCTGGTGTTAGAGGAAACTTTAACATTCCATCCAAGAATTGATCAGATGGTATTGTCTGGAGATTGCAGAAGAAACAGGTCCAGCTGGGAGGGAGAGGTAGAGGGATTAAATACGAGGGTCTGAGTTGCTTGTGGACAGCTGGAAGAGGAGGTCGTCTGCAGCTCGTACTGTTGGGGCGGGACACCTGTGAAATACGCATCCATTTCAGGTTTGTGCTTTCTCCTCCGCCACAAACCCCGAATGTATCGGAGATTAATTTCTAAGGGACTTTGTTCACTGCAGTATGAGTCCTGTTTGGGTGAGTGGGGCAGCTCCCTCTGGGCTTGGGGGTCATATTAAACCTTGGCTCCTCCACAGAAGCTTTTTTTTGGTGGAAGAGGCTATCATCGTGTTGTTGCTCTGACTGGGACAGGCTGGGGAGGACAACAAGAGTTGAGCGGGGTATTTTTTAAGGGCGTCAAAGACCCTGGTTGGCAGGCTGACCAGAGCTGGTCTTGCTTCTCTTGCTTTTTGTTCTCATGCAGGGTAGAGTCCCAGGCAAGAGGAGGGGAACAGTAGCTCTTTGATGTACAGTTTATTTTAAGAGCTCTCTGTGTGAGTTGTTTAACTGCCCTGGAAAGACTGAATACTGGGGCTGTTCTAAATTCAGGAGGGCATAGAAAGAAGCTGCTGCTTTACTGATATCCGTAAATGTTGGTGTCCCTAAGCTGTTTGTTTTACCCCGGGACAGTAACCAAGAGCTGAGTCTGTAGGAGGAAATCTCATTTAGATTTAGGGATACTGGTTTTGTCCGTGTCTTAATAGTTATTTCTGAGGCTTTTTTTTTTTTTTTTTTTCAGTGTATATATCCAAGATATTTTGTGAGTAATTTTTAAAGTGAGGCTGGACTCGTTGCTGTCAGACACTCCACAGAATCCAAAGTTTTTACTGTTTGATTGGCACGTCTCTTCTGGAGATTAGGAAAGACTTTCAAATTTAGGTAAATGCTGTCCCCATTTGACAAGGGAGGAAGCCAACTAATTTTTTTTATTTGCCTGTAGTTCTGTATGTTTATCAGGTTGCCTTAAGACTTGGATTTACGATGGGATAACATCGGCGAATCCATCTGAAATAGGTTTGGGAAGAAATATCCTAGAAAATGCTTTTGTTGAAGAGAGAACAGCAGTTGGAAGAATAGGTGTGATTAAGTGAAATAAAGAGGAAGGGAATTAGTTTTTCTTTTTAGTGTATGTGGCTAGAGGTGTTGGTTATCCGAGTTGAGAGCTGATTTGTCTCCTTGTGCAGGATTTTGGCGATGCGGTGCCTGTCCTGCTGCTCTTTGCTTCAGAAAAGCTGCAAAAAAGATGGCAAAAAAATCAGAGATGAACAACAGAATTCCCCAAAAGCCTGCATAATCTGAGTCACTAAGAAAGAGCTTCAGAAGAAGAAGCAGAAGTAGATACTTTGATTAAATTGTGCACGTGGAGAGTGGTTTGTAGGTAATTTGCAAGTGTAAACATGAGGCAGAAAAAAAGAAATGTTGAGAGGTTATATCAAGGCTGAACGAGAAGAAATGAAGCGAAGGGAATCTTATTTAGCATGTCAGACAAGTCAGTGCCAGTGAAGTTCTTAGATGGAAGAACTTAATTTTGTGAGGCTTTGAGTGCTCTGAGCAGAGTAACCGATGCTGTGAACGAAGACAAACGTCTCTTGTCTTTCTCACTCCCTTGTAATTACAGGAGGGAACCTCTACGATAAGATTCTGCGGCAGAAGGACAAGTTATTTGAAGAAGAGGTAATTTGGACTGGTTTGAGGGAGCGCTGGGGCTGTGCTGGGGATCTGTCTGGTTACCTGAACATTTATACATTTTTTTCATCGTGCTGATGGGGAATTTCTGTGTATACCAGGGGACTGATCTCCTTCCTCTCCTGTTGGATATTACATGGACTATCAGAAAATTTTTTTTTTCCTTTTTGGCTTTCTGTAAGCAATATAAACTTCCAAGGGAGGAGTAATGAGAGAGAGCACTCAACTGACTTTGGTCACCTAATCATCTTGGCTAATGTTTAGTTTTAATACCTCTCTGTGGTTCTTCCTGGTTGGTGCTCAATAGCTCTCTCCTCCTAATGACCATTTAGTAAGTTCTCTTCTGAGTAATTAGGTTGAATCTGTCTCACAGTAATTTTTTTTTCCCTTTCCCGTTCCCCTTTTTTCCCTTTCCCGTTCCCCTTTTTTCCCTTTCCCGTTCCCCTTTTTTCCCTTTCCCATTCCCGTTTTTTCCCTTTCCCGTTCCCCTTTTTTCCCTTTTCCTTTTTTAAAAACTTACTTTCTGCTGTCTGCTTCCACCTCATGCTGTGGTGGTTAATAATTATCCTTATTTATCTTATATAAAGACTTAAGGCCTTCTGACTTATGGTGAGTATCACATATTCACAGTCCGTATTGCAGAGAGCCCCACTGTAGATCTTTCCTAGGCGGCCATTAGCTGTCGTTCCTGAGTCTTTCCATGCTTTGAATTCTGTGATGTTTGTCAGGACAGACACTGTGAACAATCTCCCATTTGGAATATCCTTTCAGAGATTTCCAAACGAGGGAATTCTAAATTCTCATACTCCTGAAAGAGCATCTAAATGGTATGGTCAGGCCCTCTTGCTGTGCCTCTGTGTGACAGGGACCTATGGGGTTTTGGGGGTGGTTTTCTGAGCCTCACATGTGTCTTTCATTCCTACCTTTGCAGATGGTGGTTTGGTATCTCTTCCAAATTGCATCAGCTGTGAGCTGCATTCATCGAGCAGGAATTCTTCACAGGTACGTGTGGCCTGCGGTAAGCAAAGGTGCCCGGCGTGGTTCCTGTGTGTGAGTGGAGAACTCCTCTGAGTAGCCTTTGCTTCTGTGTGAGCTTCTCTCCAAAGCGTAACTGGACTGCCTAGATGTCAAGTATCACTTCTGCAGAGAATTTTTTATTGGGCTAGAAACTATCTCATGATAAATGTGCCAGGAATTTTGTACGTGAAGCTGGAATCGCTGTCTTTGCTGCAGCTTTGTGAACAAAGAGTTAATCCCTGTAGGAAGGAAGTAAGTTGGCCCTTCATTGCCATAGCACATACATGATGTTTGCTAAAGAGGGTAGGAAGAGCAGTTACCACAGGCCAAAGATACTTCCTACCCAACTCCACGATTCACAGCTTCAAATGGAGGTGTGATGTCTGGAGGTTAACGGCGCTGAAGTCTTTGCCAGGCTATAACCCGTGCAAAGGCTTGTCCTGCCTTTGGCTCAACCTCATTTCTTCAGCCTGTTTTTTAAGGAAGAAATACAGCTTGGGAGCCGGTAGTGATAATTTCGGCATTGAGATTTTAAAATGAGTAGCCCATCTCCTTTTTCTTTTTGGGAGGGGTAACTTTCCTGGCTTCTGTGTGCCTCAGGGAGGCGGTGACGTTCTGGGCAGTTCCCGCACCCGCAGGCAGCTGTTTCCAGCGTGGTTGGATCGTGTGCTGCACAACATCCTTCTCTAACTAACGAGGATAACTGTGTGAGGATGTTTTCTCTGGGATAGCGTCCTGGTTGCTGCCATTCTAAATCTTTGGTAATTGGGAAGCTTTGCTAATGAAGGGTCGGTACCCGACGCTCAACAAAGGAGCGCCTCGAGTTTTTGACCCAAAGCAGATGTTGTGTCTGTCCTGCTTTGCAGTGGTTTCCTTCTTACCACCTCTGTCGCTCGTCTTCACAGCAGGGTTCACAGCCTAGGAACATGTGTGGCCTCAAATCCTTCCTTAATAATGAATTGAACAGTTATTTAAATGTTTGCAGTGATTTCCTTCTGCTGCAGACATTGTCAGAGTGACCCAGGACTTTGCGATGCCCCAAGTGGATGAATGCAAAGTGCTGCTTTACTTGATGTTGTCCTGATCTACACTGGGAAGTTGTTGATGGTACGTTAGGAAAAAGGGGATGTTCCGAAGCGTTGGCCGATGGGAAGCGTATCGTACTGTGGGGGCTTCCTCTCTGTACTGACAGCCTCTTCTATTCGTCTGAAACTACACGGAGGTTTTTCTGGCTGGGAGAAAGTTTTCAATGAGTTTTGGAATTTCACATTTTGATGGCCATGAGCTTTTTGAGCTTCTGGGCGTAGCTTGTCACACTATACAGAGTGTTCTTGAGGTGTAAGGTGGAGGGATGTTACCGGAGTGGCAGCTGTTTCACACCCTCTGTGTGTGTGTGTTTACATTTGCATACGTACATATTTATGTGCACATTTATGGGTTTTAGTGAGCTCAGCGACTCCTGGCTTGGGTCTATTTATAAAACCTGGAAAAATAAGACCTGCTCAATGACCTTCATATGAGAAGAGACTGGTGGGGGGGGCGGGGCAGGGAAGAGCTATCTTTGATCTGTGGCCTTTACACAGGTGTCTGGAGCCTCTGGTTTTTACTGTGTTGTGTTTGCGTGGGGATGTGATAAAAGAGGTATAACAGCAGTTCCTGCTCCGGTACTCGGCGTGGAATTGCCTTTGGAGAGCGTTGTGTGTGAGACAGCGCTGGCAGGGTAGCAAGTGCCTCACTTTGGAGGGAGGGGGAGGCACAGTAATGTGTGGGAAACTGTGAAATCTGGAAATCTGTTTTGAGCGTCTGCGTTTCTTTTTTTTTCTCCTTTCAGAGATATAAAGACATTAAATATCTTTCTAACCAAGGCAAACCTGATTAAATTGGGAGACTATGGGTTGGCAAAGAAGCTGAACTCTGAGTACTCAATGGCTGAGACTGTGAGTATCTGCTTTCTTTGGGTGCAAACTGAGGTTTTGCAGGTTTTCTTTCCCCTCTGTGCACCTTGCAGAAATTTGGGGATGCTGCACGCTCCTGCTGCTTGTTTTCTGTGGTTTTCCTTTCTCTCTTTCCTTGAATTCCCTCAACGGCAGCTCACTAACATGGCTGTATTTTCTAGTGTGTTGCTGCCTGCCGTTATCCCTGCTCCTAGGTTACCTTTTGGGAGCCTGGCTCTTTGCAGAACAGCAGTGGACTGAAGCTAAGTGCCGCTGAGGCCATGTCATCGTGCCAGAGCCAGCGTAGCTGTGCTAGAGAGCGCTGCTCTTCTTTCGCTACTCCTTAGGCATGGTATTTCCAGAGGTGAATCCATGTTTTATGAGGGTGGTGCTCTCTTAAGGTGCAGAGACAGCACTGTAGTCACATCCGTACAGCGCTCTCCCTCTGAGCTGCTTAAGCCAAACTTAGCAAGTTAGAATAATTGGGCCGTGCTGCTGTGGTGGGGGGGGCCTTTTGCCTCAGCTGGAGCTGAGAGAGCCTGGCTGAGCTCGCCTGGCCTTGCACTGCACCGTAGGTGCCTCTCCGAGCTCCTCCATACTCAGGCTCTGAACTAAATTAT
Source organism: Baryphthengus martii (assembly GCA_013396935.1). Classification (NCBI taxonomy): domain Eukaryota; kingdom Metazoa; phylum Chordata; class Aves; order Coraciiformes; family Momotidae; genus Baryphthengus; species Baryphthengus martii. The sequence goes on along the minus strand of VWZK01002005.1, from coordinate 38,066 downwards.
AAAGCAGCAAGGAAAGCACTTTGTACGTTAACCAGGTGTGTGGTTTACCGGTCGTGCAGAGGGGCAAGGCTTTGTAGCAGAGCTTCATGCTACCAGAAGGCTGTCGAGATCGGCTTTGTTCCAGAGCCTTCCAGAAAGCAGTTTGGCAGCCAGGGTTACGGCACGGGGTGAGCTGTATCACAGGCACCCAAAAGGCTCAGCTTGGGTTTCCCAGCTCCGTTAATTTCTATGCTGAGCTCGGGAAGGGAGACATTGTCTGGAGTTCTGTCTGCTAAAGACCTTTATTGTAGCTGGGGATGGAAGCCAGCTTGCACTGCCCCTTTCCAGGCCCTGTTATTAGATTTAATGCGAGCTTTTGCCGTTCTGTTAGGATGAGTAGTTCAATACCTGCCAGCCTCCTTGCAGAAGATGAGCGCTATCGTACCTTTGCCTGGTAAGTGGGAAATCGAGGCCTTGCCGAGCTGGGCTGCAGCACAACCGCTTCTGTTTCATCGTGGCTTTGATGGCTGTCAGAGGAAGTACAGCCTGGGCTATGGTTTTCCTCATTTGGTTTTGCCTGCATTGCCTGCGTTCATCTACATCTGCGAGGTTCTGGGTTGGTTTTTTTTTTTAGCCTTTTCACTTCTGAAATATCTTGAACTACGTCCTTTCAATCGTTTTTCGTTCTGTATACTCTTGCTGTGCTCTGGGCTAGTTGCTCAATTGGTGATCCACTGACCAGTGGTGGTCTAGAAGGCATTTTTTACTGAAATGTGTGCAAAACCTGTTATTGTCAGAAGGTCGAGGGAAGTTATCCTCCCCTTCCTCTGCTCTGCCTGGGTGAGGCCACCTTTGGAGTACTGTGTCCAGTTCTGGGCTCGACGGTTCAAGAGGGACAGGGAGATAGTGGAAAGAGTCCAACGGAGGCTACGAGAATGATGAAGGGACTGGAACATCTCTCCTCTGAGGAAAGGCTGAGAGATCTGGGGCTGTTTAGTCTGGAGAAGAGAAGGCTGAGAGGAAATCTTATCAATGCTTAAAAATATCTAAAGGCAGGTGTCAGAAGGACGTGTTCTTGTGCAGCCTGCTCTAGGTGAACCTGCCCTGGCAGATGATCTCCAGAGGTCCCTTCCAGCCTTCTGTGATAGTGTGTTTGTTTGTGACAGCCTAATAGCGATTGGGTAAAACGTTTACATCTCGCTTACTGAAGGCTGAATTCTGAATTTATCATTCTTTCTCCCATTTGCCAAGGAAGATACAGAAAATATGTCTGTGTCTTAGCGAAAGCTTCCCTTAAACTTTGCTTAAAAAAGTTTTAGGTGCCACGTCCTAGTTCTCCGCAGGGTACTCCAACTGGCTGGGCTTCTAAACCTTCCCGTAGCTCTGGAGCTGTTGCTCTGTAACGGACGATGGAAGGGGGATGGCAGGTTCTGAATGTGCCCATTGGGTCTCTGGGGTAGCAGAGCCTAAGGAAAGGCAGGCTTTGTAGTCCTTGGAGCTTTGCTGAGAGAGTTGAGAAGAGGGCGACTATACGTATTTCCCCTTCTTCTAGATTCTGTCTTTCTGGGTTTATTTCGCTGCGCGATTCCTTGCGAGGGAATGAGCTCTGTTCAGCTGGAAGCTTCGTCCTTACACCTTTTATCACATTGGTTCTGTGTCTCCTTGTTGTGACTTGGAGCTGTGGCGTTATTTCTGTTGTACCTGGTGCATTTGAGTGTTGGGTTTGGGATTTTTATGTCTGGTGCAGGGTGTTTGTTTTAAACCAATTGTTCGGGAGAGCCCCCTTCTGAAGGAGAAGCCTTTCAGGTGAGGCTCAAGCCAGCTTTCTGCCTACTGACCTGAAAGTAACTGCTCATTCATTGGGCACAGAGTAGCTTTTGTCCTGGCAGTACCTTGTGATCAGACAGAGTGGCTCCATAGCCACGGGCTGGCATCTGCTTTTGGAAGCTTTGCTAGATCCCTTTTTCTTCGGCCTCTTAGGAGGGTTTCCATGTGCCTGGTCAGTGTGCAGGGCCCCGATTACCTCTCAAGGTGCTGTATTTAAGAGAGGGGCAAGTCCTTGTTGTCTTCTCAGAGGTTCTGAGTTGAAGACTGTTGGATCATTTCAGATTTTTCAGTGTTCTTTATTTTTTTTTCTAGCTGGTGGGAACTCCATACTACATGTCCCCAGAACTCTGCCAGGGTGTGAAATACAATTTCAAATCAGATATTTGGGCTGTGGGCTGCGTCATCTTTGAGCTGCTTACTCTGAAGAGGACCTTTGATGCTACTGTAAGTCTGCGAGTCAGGATGGGCTGAGTGACCTTACTTTTTATCACCCTGAGATTCCCACATGGCTTGTAGCTTTCTGAAATCGTGATTTTCTTTCATTGTTATTTAAATCTGCTGATTAAGGAAACTTGCCTAGGAGTGGCAAGTGTAGCCAGAGCAAATGTTTACGTGATTTCCCCCAATCTGTGTTGCAGGTGCCTCTCTGGCTTCTACCAAACCCACCCTTATCTGCAGCCCTGGGTTTCCCAGATGCAGAATTCAAGCCATACTGGTTTGTCTCATGGCTGTGAATGAAGCATCATTTTTTGTACCAGGAGGAAGTTTGTGATTCTGTAGTCTTTGGGGTTTTTTTTTCAGAGCATTACTAGCTGTGAATTTTCTGTGCAACACTCTGCAGCAAAAACTTCCAGCCTCTGGATTTCATAGGATTAGCTATCAGAGGTACTGTTTCTGTGGGAATTATTATTAAGGTTCTGGAGAACTTGCTGGGCAGGAAGAAAGAAGGATGTGTCCTGATCAGAGAGGGGAGAAGGAAATGGGGGTGGCCTGTAGCACCTCTACCCATTGGACACGTTGTCCAGTTCAGTTCCCTTACAGGTGGTTTCTGGTTTCTGCCTAGAATCCTCTGAACCTGTGCGTGAAGATCGTGCAGGGAAATCGCGCCATGGAGGTTGATTCCACTGTCTACTCCTGGGAACTGATCCAGATGGTGAATTCCTGCCTTGATCAGGTTGGCAAGATACTTTCAAATTTTCAGACACCCTTTCCCAGCTGCCTAAGCCATGGAATTCAGGGGTGAAGGGGAACGACATGCCTATTTCAGCACGAGGGCTGTTGAGGCAGGGTTATTTCTGTTAGACCTGAGGCATCACTAAGGGTGGGCTTTCTCAGGTCCTCTGAAAGCACTGTCTGCTGGCTGGGCTTCTAAACCTAGGCTCTGGAAGGGTGCTGGGTTTGCTCTGGTGGCAGTTGTTTAATGGGCTGGCAGAAGCAATTATTTGCTAACGCAGCGCTGCCGAAGTGGGAGCGTCGTCTCAGTACGGTCGCTTAAGGTTCTGGCTTTCTGTAGGGGATTAATTTCTTGAAAGCAGACGTAATATTGATACCTTCAGAGTGTGGAGTCCCTCCTGCACATCCCTGGCATGTGTGCTTATTCATTCCAAATGTTGGAATTAATTCTTTCCCTTCGGAAGGGAGTCAGGCAAGGAGGTCCGCACTTGAATGAGGTCTTTTGTCCGGGATTTTGTTGTAGCTGATGAGTGTTTCCCAGAGGATGACTTCTTGCTCACCTCTTTCAGGATCCAGAGAAGAGACCCACTGCAGACGAACTGCTTGAACATCCCCTTCTCAGCAAACGCAGGAGGTAATCGTATGGTCTTGCCTGAAGCCTGGACAGATGTCGGAGGGAACGGGAGGGTTTGTGCAGGCTACTGGCATTTATGTCCCAAAGCCCTTAGGTTAATTTAGCCTGATGGAGGCAGCTGTTGAAATACACTTTGTCCTCTTTAGGAGAGAAGTGCGCTCTTGCCGTCTTCTCTTCCGATGGGTATGGGTAGAAAGGTCCCTGTGTCCTTTGTCTTAGAAGCTCTTGTGCTGAGAACCTTGAGGTCCCCTATTCTGAAGCTCTTTTGAGGAATGCTGGTTCCTGCTCTTCAAATCTCTGTGAAGGAAGAAACCCTCCTACGATCGTTGGGAAAGGCCTTTCAAAACATACGAATGGTGCAAGATGTGTTATAGGTATATAAGAGACTCTTGCTTTCTCACTTGATTGCCTCCCTCTTCTGGAGAGAGTTGCACTGTAAGTGGCCCATCTCATAGAATCATTGGGGTTGGAAACAACCTTCAAGATCATTGAGTCTAACCATCTATCATTTTAGCTTAGTTAGCCCATCACACTGCATATACTTTTTTTGACAGATGACCCTCGTTCTGCACTGCTCTGATCTCACGGTGATTGCTTTGGGAAGAGCAGACTTTGTCCTGATAATATTTAGCTATTTAAGGTCATTCTTGTTGGTCACATTCTGGTGTGTACGTAGTTTTTGTCCTCAGCTCTCCTGAATATTTGTTAGCTCTATGGGATGTTTCTTCTGCCCTGGTTACTGCGAGCTGGTCAGGAACTGCCACGTCTCCTCCAAGAGGGAGCTGCCTTTTATTGGAGAGGAAAGCAGTTTGGGTGCTGCTTGTCAGGAAATTGCTTTGGGTGATGTTACTGTTTCCTAAAATGTTTTTGTTTTGTTTTTTTGTCTCCTTTGGCAGGGAGATGGAAGAGAAAGTCACGCTGCTTAATGGGCCCAGTAAGCGACCAAGGTAATTATCTGGGCTTATGTTTGAAAGGAAATCTGGAGAGAAGAGCTCCCCAGAGAGGAACTTTGCTGAGAGTGTTAGTCTGTGACAGCCTTAATGGAGTAGTGTCATTTAGGAGATCCCTAAATGCCAGGAATTTGCCATAGTTGTTACATGCTTTTTTTGTCACGTGTCCCACATTTTACCCTGCCTTTTATATCTTGCTTACGGATTAGGCTGGAGCCTTACCTCAGCAGGTCCCACCCAGTCCTGTCCTCCTGTAGTCTTCACAGGCTATATATCTGAGGAGGTAAAAGAAATCCCTCCTTCCGCACAGATTCTCTTGAGCAGGAGGACTCTGACTGTCTGAATGTTGAGTATTAAGTGAATATAAATACCTTTCATAAAACTGGAGATATATATGTGTGTGTGGTGTGTGTGTGTGTGTGTATATATATATATATATATGCAGAGGTTCTCCACAATCCCCCGCAAGCCCGTAAGCAGGGTTGCTCCGTGGAGCAGATAGCTTCTGTGACATGTAGAGCTGTTTTTCCCTTGATTTGTTGGAGGGAATTTGATGTTTTTTCCTCGTAAAGGTCAAAGTACCATATAAGCACTTCGTGTGAAGTTGTTCCAGTTCGTGGGTTGCTCACGGTTTCCTTTGATTACAACTTCTATTTTCCAATCTGCTTGTGAATCGATTCTTACCTGCATCAAAGAGTTATGTTTTTTTGACTCAGATGGAAGCCTGTAATTTAAATAAACAAGTGAGAGGGGAGTTTGAAGTTTTTGAATGCCTCTGTATTTTCAGCAAGATTCAGGACTGTTTGTAAGGCTTTCGTTTGTCACCAATGAGAAGAGCTCCAAAGCCCAGTCTTTTTGGATGACATGAAAACGGACTGTTGGCTTTTAAAAATGCTGGAGTCTCTCTGTAGCATCTGAGACCTCACAGCTACTTGACAGAGAGAATGGTTTGTGGAAATAAAAGCTGTGAATAGTTGTGAAGGGAAAACTGACAGAAATCGGTAGGAAAATGGGTGATGATGGTGAACACAAGCTCATAATTTTGTGTCTTGTGCAGGTCAAGTACGGTGAACGAGGCTCCCATTGCAGTGGTGACTTCGCGCACTAGCGAGGTGTATGTCTGGGGGGGTGGGAAGTCCACTCCCCAGAAGCTGGACGCCATCAAAAGCGGTTGCAGCGCGCGCCAGGTGTGTGCTGGCAACACTCACTTTGCCGTGGTGACGGTGGAGAAGGAGCTCTACACCTGGGTGGTGAGTGAGAGACACGGCAGGAGGGGGCTGAGGGTGGGAAAGGAGAGTCCAGATCCACCGCTGGCTGTTGATCAGCCTGGAAGAAGCAGCTCGGAAAAGGAGAAATCTAAGTGCAGCGGACACTGGAAGGCCATCTGCTTCAGGGCTCACCCGAGGCGAGTGTGGTTTTGGGAGAGGTTTTCCATCCCGATGGGAAGTGTGGTGGAGATTTGCTGTAGAGTTGAAGGCCCAGACACCGAGTCAAACATCTTTTCCCCTGCTTCCTGACGACTAGGAATGCACTGGCGGCTTTGTGACGCCCTGTTGGCTTTGTGTGTCTTTGAGGAAGGTTTTGAGAGGTCAGAATGGGTGGTGTGAGCGACCTCGTTGTAACACAGATGTCATCTGCGAGGCAGCTTGTGGATGAACCCAGAGACAAACCAAACAACTCTGCTTTTTATGATGAGTAGAAATCCTGCAATAGTTTAAAGTGAATTAAAAAAATGTTGGCATCTAATGAATGCATTTAAAAAAAATCCAGTCCAGTTTAGATAGTTTAGTTTTCAGTTGGGTTTAGATAATCAATGACGTGGAGGTGCTCTACATCTCTAGGCTTCCACTGGCTTCCACTGGCTACTGATGGTGTGGAATCTGTTAAGACAGTTTAGAAACTACTGGTAGGTGGGTGAAAGAACAAAGAGATTTAAACAAGAGGAGAGCAACTTGGAAGTCCTGTGCTGGATGTTCCTGCAAGAATGGCCACTGAAAACTTTCATCTGGCTATTAATATTTCACTTTTAGCTTCAACATTACTCAGAGCTGTCTTGTTTTTTTCCTGTAGAATTTGTAGATCTGACCACTTTGGTGGCATCGTTTCACGATACAGGTTTCTTTGCAGCTGTTAGGATTTAGAGAAAGGTAGGTCAAAAATCTGAAGGATGAATTTTGGTCCTGATTTAGGCAGTGGGTTCTGTAGCCTGGCAGATGAGAAGGGAACAAGGATTCCTGACTGGCTGATAGCCTGAGACCAGGTCACTTCTCCCTCTCTGAAATCTTGTGCTGCCGTTTAGAATGCTGCCTGCTGTCAGCTTGCTCCTGCTCTTGCCTGTCTTCTGGTGTTCATTTGAGGTGCCATAAGGATTGGCACCACCTCTGGCGCCGTGGCTACGTCACCTGAGCGTATGTTTCTGTCGTTCAGAACATGCAGGGGGGCAGCAAGCTGCACGGGCAGCTGGGACACGGAGACAGGGCTTCCTACCGGCAGCCGAAGCACGTGGAGAAGCTTCAGGGAAAAGCCATTCGCCAGGTGTCCTGTGGAGACGACTTCACGGTGTGCATCACAGGTGAGAGCTGGAGGGGCACCGCTCTCCCCTCACTCCGCTCTGCTGCAGAGGGGTTTCCCTTCACAGGAAGATGAGCAGAGCAGCTTTGGGCACAAAGACCCACGTGTCACTCCTCAGGTTTGGGTGTGGTCGGTGCGGTGGTGGAGATAGGTCCACCAGTTAGGTTTTTGTACAGAAGGAGATGCTGACCCCCAAGAAGGCTGGATGTTTTGCTAAGAGTGTGCTCCTTTCTGGTGATGAAGGTGGGTGTTGAGCACGGCTCCTTGAGGCTCTGTAGGGTCCCTGCTCTTGCCAGTACCTGTGTTGCCTCCACACGTGCCTGTGAGAGAGAGAGAGGAGCCTGAAGGCAAGAATGTAAATGTGTTGGAAACTCTCTTGGGACTGCGTGGGGAAAGAATCACTCAGTGATAAAAAAACAAACAAACAAACAAAAAAAGATGTACATCTGAGATTTGCTCTTCATTTCCAAAAGCTTGAGCCTGGTAGCTGTTTCTAGTTCTAACCCTGCTCATGTGTTAACTGTGGTGGTGTCTGTTATGGAAGAATTTGAATCTCGCTTTATCCATGAAAACGAATCTCAACCAGGTGGTTTCCAGTGTTTGACAGAGATAAGTTCGGGTGTTCAGTGTGCTGAAGGAGTCACTTATGGAGCCACAGGAACGATTCGTGGATTTCTGTTCAGGTGGCAGGTTCAACCCAAGGTTTTTTGACGCCGGTGGCCTGAAATAGCTGCAGGTCGTGATGTAAGGTCACCCATCTTAATGTGAACAAGAAAGGACTATGTATTCTCCTGATGATGTTCTGTGTTAAAGAGCAGGATGATTAGGGAAAAGAGGTCACTCTGGCCACAGTCTGAGGGGTTCCTGTGCAGCCTAACACAAGCTCTGTGTGCTGACCGAGCTCCCCTTGTGTCCTTCAGATGAGGGCCAGGTGTATGCTTTTGGCTCCGACTACTATGGATGCATTGGCGTCGACAAGGCTTATGGCTCTGAAGTGCTTGAGCCCCTGCAGCTGGATTTCTTCCTTACCAACCCCGTGGAGCAGGTCTCGTGCGGAGATAACCATGTGGCGGTGCTGACGAGGAGCAGAGAAGTTTACACGTGGGGTTGTGGAGAGTATGGTAGGTAGAACCTGGGACCTGAAGGTACTGGGGCATGCCTGCTGCAGAAGGTGGCTTGGTGCAGGTCTGTCAGGCAGGGCCTGGGTGAGGGCTCTCTGGTGTGGCCTGGGGCAGAGAACGTGGGGCTTGGTTTCCTTGTAAGAATGGGAAAGTGGGGACTGAGCCCATGGGACATTACTCTGGGAAGCTCTAGGGCAGCTTCTTGGTGGGTAGGGCAGCTGTTCTGCGAGGGAGGTTGGATAACCTTGAGGACTGGCAGGCAACGGTGCGCGTAGGGGAGCAGGTTCCCAGTTCTGTAGGGGCATTCCTTTGAGACTATGGAGAGGCAATCCTGTGTCTTAGGGTGGGCACCTTGTGAGGCCGTTGCTAACCACCGTGTTTTCACTGATGCAGGGCGCTTGGGCTTGGATTCAGAAGAAGATCACTACACCCCTCAGAAGGTAGAGCTGTGACAACTTCTCAAAATCTCCATGGGCATAAATCCAAATTAGTTGCTGTTTGGAAATATTGACTATCTGAGGCTCAGGTGGTTGGTTTTGTTTTGTTTTGTTTTTTTTGAGGTCTCAGAGAGTTTGCAGGGGTTCTAACGAGGGTTTCCTCACGTTATTTTGCTTTATTTGTCCATAGAGATGATGGCAGGGGAACGTGCTGCTCCCACGCCAGCCAGCGTTAGCACTTAGAGCTTCATTGCTCTGATCCCCAAGCTGGAGCTGGAAATGCCCAACTTAGAAATCCTGGTAGAAAATACCAAATTGCAGTGCAAACAAGTGGGGGTCTTTGAATTTGACGTATGGAGTTAAAGAGAAGTTGCAAGTGAAACCCTCTTGAAATACGGTGCTGGGAGTCGCTGAGGTGACCTAACCCACTGGGGGTAGAAAACAAGGATGTGCCCAGGAGCTACGTATCTGCCATCCCTTTGGCATTGCCCGTGCCCACAGCAGCTGAACCACTGCTCCCACCCAGTATATTCCCCAGCTTCTGTTTGGCAAGGGTTGGAGTTTTGGTTTTCCTGGGATGTCTTTCTTCCGCATAGGTGGATGTTCCGAAGACCTTAAACATTGTGTCTGTTCACTGTGGCTGTGACGGGACTTTCCTGCTCACCCAGACGGGCAAAGTATTGGCCTGCGGGCTCAATGAGTTCAACAAGCTGGGCCTGAACCAGTGCACGTCGGGGATCATCAACCACGATGTAAGTGCTGGAGGGTCCCTGGGATCAGTAGCGTGTGAGGAAGTGGTGGTCCTGGGATGGTGACAAAGCATCCGCTAGCTTTGTGCCAATTGTTCGTTCCTATCCGAGATGATGGATGGGACTGGGATTGTGGGAAGAGGGAGCTTGTTCCTCGGTTTCCCGTCTGCCCTGGGGGCTTGTGTCAGATCTGAGGTAGCGAAGAGCAAGCTGCTCCAGGGTGGCTTAGCCAGCGACGTGGGTTCGGGTCGATCTCTAACATACCTATGATGGGTCTGCCAAGACCTGCTTGGGTAGGTCTCAGCTGATGGAGGTGTGTTTTCACGCCGAGCTGAGCCACCGGTCTCTCCTCAGACGTACTGTGAGGTGCCGTACGCCACTTCCCTCACTCTGGCCAAGCAGCTGTCCTTCTACAAGATCCGGACCATTGCTCCCGGGAAGACGCACACGGCCTCCATCGATGGTGAGCCCTCCCTACCCATTAAGAAGTGCATACTGGTTGCTGGTTGCTTCGCATCAGCTTTGCCCTTTCAGCTTGGCCCTTGACACTGAGGGCCGTGCTCTTGGTGGGCAAGGCTTACGCCTGCTCCAGGAGCCCAGGGTTCCCGTTCCTCAGCAGTGTTGTCACCTGCCCAGCTGAAGCAGCAACATCAGCTTCTGGGTCAGCCTTCCTTTTTTCTAAAGAGGACAAAGAAAAAAAGTTGGGAAAGAATCTGGAATAGTGGGGGAATTGGTGACGTCTGAGTTAGGCTTTGCCCCGAATTACACACCAGTCAGAGGCCTGTGAGGAGTCGCAGCCCCAGAAAAGGGGAGCAACAAGAGAAGGAACTGGGGAGGTGTTTCCAGGCAGAAGCTGTTCCTCTCGGCTGGCACTGTCCCTTCCCAGCCTGGCTGGCTTCCCTGCAGTGTCCTTCCTGGTGGTGTGGGCTGCTGCTCCTACCAGTTCTCTGCACACAGGGCTGCTTCCAGAGCTGGGCTCCTCGCCCTCACTGTCTCCTCATTCCTCCTCAGAGCGAGGCCGCCTCCTGACCTTCGGCTCCAACAAGTGCGGACAGCTCGGCGTCGGGGACTACAAGAAGCACCTGGGCATTAACCTGCTGGGAGGCCCCTTGGGGGGTAAACAGGTGATCAGGGTTTCGTGTGGAGATGAATTCACCATCGCCGCTACCGACGGTGAGTGGGTCTCTGCCGAGTTGTGGCGGGTTCCGGGGTGGTTACCTGGCTCCCACCCCCACATTAGATTAGATATTTTGGGACAACTGTTACAGGAAGAGAGGCTGTGATCCCTGTAGCAATTACAGGGAGGGAGGAGGGAAAGAGGGAATTGAGTCTCCTGAATCTCTGTTTCCTCAGACAACCATATCTTTGCCTGGGGTAATGGTGGGAACGGGCGTCTGGCAATGACGTCGACGGAGAGAGCTCACGGCTCCGATATTTGTACCTCGTGGCCTCGGCCAATATTTGGATCATTGCATCACGTTCCAGACCTGTCCTGCCGTGGCTGGCACACCATCATCATTGTTGGTAAGTGTAAGTTTAGGATGGAATTTGGGGATTTTGGGTTACGATGATGTATTGCTTGCCAAGACCTAGTCTGTAAATCTTGCTTGGGAGCAGACCCAAACTGCCGTGAGGGTCTGTGGCAAGCTGCTCCGAGCCTGCCGCGTTGGCTTTGTTGTGTGTTGTTGGAGGAGTCCCCTTGCTTTGTGTGCGTCGCTCTGACTGCCAGCGTGCTTCCCTCCTTGCAGAAAAGGTGCTGAACTCTAAAACAATCCGATCCAACAGCAGCGGCCTGTCCATTGGTACTGGTGAGTAACCTGCCCTGGGGAGCTGTGATTGAAGTCCATCCAGAGGTTAGAGTGGGTGCACTTTGGTCCTGCAGCCTGGGGTCTCTGCAGAAGAGCTCAAAGGGAGGATGGCTCCTTGGTGCCGTGTGTGGGAAGGGATGGCCCAGAAAGAGAGATCTGAAACAGAGGAGGAAGGACATGGGTGCAGCGAGGCCTTTGTAGTTGAGGAACTCCCAATTTGTCAAGGAAAAGCTGAGAGGAATTCACTGAAGGGAGCTGAAAAGGGAAGAAGGGCAGTTCCTGGAGAGATGGAGTCTAATTTCTTGGATCTGTGGGAGGACTGGGGCCACGAAGCTGCAAAAGGCCACTGCACTCAAGCCCTTTTGGAGAGGCCTGCAGGGAGTGTTGGGAGATAAGCTGCCGAGGCAGATGCCGCTCACCGGCTCTCTCATCGTGGCCGCAGAGCCCACGCTTCAGCCTCTGCTCTGCTCTGGCTGGGGTTTGGCAACCGGAATCGCAGAGGTGGAGGAAGTACAGAGTTCTCACTCTTGTTTGCTAGTGGCTCAGAGCTGCACAACTGGCGGAGGAGAGGAAGAGGATAATGAACAGCAAGCAGAGACCCCCAATCCCAGCGGAGGCTTTCGGGGAACCATGGAAGCGGATCGTGAGCTGGGGGGCTGGATCAGCCCCACGGAAGCTAAAGGAGGCACCGGTGGGGACAGCAGCTCCTGCCCTGGCTGGCTGCGGAAGGTAACATCTGAGAAATGCCTTCAAATGGGGCTCTGGGCCGGGGAGAAGCAAGTGGCCCCTTCCACCTGGTAAGGGATGCTCTGACAGGTTCCGAGAGATGTGCTCTGCAGGGAGCCCTTTAGGCCTTGCTGCCTTTCGTGCCACAAGAGGGTGTTGGTGCACTGGTTGAAGGGATTAAACCAGCTGCAGGGAGGCAGGCAGGCCTGACTCTGCTGCTTTTGTGTACCCAGGAACTGGAGAATGCTGAATTCATCCCCATGCCTGACACTCCCTTTCCTCTGAGCATGGCGTCTTCAGAGCCCGAGAAGGAGACTCTCCCTTACCAGAAACTTCAAGGACTCAAAGTGGCTTCTGAGGAACCTGTTGGACTAAACAAGCCCAAAATGGAGCCCTGGGTAATGTTATGCCAGTGAATGCTTGGCCAGGAGCTCTTGGGGTCTGTAAATGGCAACGTTTGAATTACAGGGAGTGCTGAGAGAAGGGTATTGGATTGGCCTGATTCACCTGGGTGCAGAAAAGAAGGCTGTTGATAATCAGGGATGATGCAGCAGAGAGAACAGTTCACAGGAATCTACAACACAAAGCTGGGGCTTGGACAGATGGAAAAGCATGAGAGAGTTCTGTGAAAAAATGTGGTTAATGCAACTGAAAAAAGCCCCTAGAAGCCTGGCAGAAGCTAGAAATTCAGAAAGCAGAAAGTGCTGTGAGACAGGAAGAACTGATAGAGGAAATGACTGAGAAATTAAAACCTGTGCTTTATTCCAAGAGTTTTCTTTCCCGAGAGGAGGTGCAGATCCCAGGCTTAGGGACTAGACGATTTCTAGAGGTCCCTTCCAACTCTGACAATTCTGTGATTCTGTGAAAAGGGGGATAAACCAGATGGATTTTGGTGATTAGGAAGACAGGAGCAGCTTTCCTAGAAAAAAGGAATCATAGAATCGTAGATTGGTAAGGATTGGAAGGGACATCAAGAGATCACCAAGTCCAACCCCCCTGCCAGAGCAGGATCCCCCAGGGCAGGCCACGCAGGAAGAGGTCCAGGTGGGTTTGGAAAGTCTCTGGAGAGTGAGACTCCACCACCTCTCTGGGCAGCCTGGTCCAGACTCTGTCACCCTCACAGCAAAGAAGTTTTTCCTCATGTTGAGGTGGAACCTTCTGTGTTTCAGCGTGTACCCGTTATTTCTTGTCTTGTTACTGGGCACCACCGAAAAGAGCCTGGCTCCTTCCACTTGACCCCCACCCCTCAGATATTTATAGACATGAATAAGATCCCCTCTCAGCCTTCTCTTCTTTGTACTGAAGATGTAGCCACCTAGGCTCGCTCCAGCTTTGGGAAGTGAGGAAGCAAGCTGGGGTGATGCTGCGCGGGGTTCCTTGTGACACGTGGCACCCCTGGCCTGACTCCCCTCCCTGTCTCCGCAGCCCTCCTGCCTGAGCCCCACCTTGCCGTGCGGCGAGGGCAAGGCCGCCTCTCCCGCTGCCGGCTGCTCCTGCGGCGCTCTGCGGGAGGAGGTGACGCACCTCCGGGGCCTGCTGCTCCGGTGCCTGGAAGACCAGAAGAAGCTGCAGCAGGAAACCGTTCGCCTGAGTGCCCAACTCCAGCAGTTCTGCAGCGGGACAGAGGGGATGCAGCAGGTGAGGGCCCATCTCCCGGGTGCACTGTCACGCCAGGGGCTGGCTGCGCCCATCCGGGGTCACCCCTTGCGTGGGAGGAAGCAGCTCTTAACTGGTGTCTCTTGGAGGAGAGGGTGTGGCATGAGCTCGGTGCCTGGATCTTGTCTGACCTGCTGGTGCAGGCTCTGGGAGTAGCAATGGGAAGACGGTTTCTTGGGAGACCTGGGGTTCTCTTGTACTTCTGGTGAGAAGGGAGGGGCAGTCAGATGCTGCGGAGAGTCCCAGATGGCTGCGGAGACCAGGAGCCGTGCCTTCTGTGGCTCCTTAGCCTCTTTTCACCTAATCCTAGGGCTATTCGGGTAATTGCCGCGTGTTTCGGCAGGCGGAGGTTCGTTCCAAAGGAACGCAGACAGCCAAAGAGGAGGTGGAAGTGGATCCGAAGCCTGACTTGGATTCAGATTCCTGGTGTCTCCTGGGAACGGACTCGTGCCGCTCCAGCCTCTAGTCTCCTGAGCCCACTGGGATCCATCTAACTTCACAGCACGCTAACCGAATGCAGAGAGCGGCTTTCCTGGCTTCAGGTCACTGGCAGACAAGGAACGAGGCCGGAGGCTCCAGAGCAGCACCCATGGACGTTTGATATGAACTCGGCGTGAGTTTGAAAGGGAAAGGGCCCCTGAGCTCCAGGCTGGCTCAGTGGTTGAAGCAGCAGCAGCAGCTCCTCTTTGTATCTTACCTGTCAGTTCTGCACGTGAGGCAGAACGGCCCCGTTACGGTGACGGCTCCGGCAGCGGCTCGTGGCCCTTTTGTTGTTTTCCTCCTGGGAGCTGCCTTTGGGACCCCAGGATCCACCCCTGCATCTCTAGGTGAGAGGAGGAGATGTGTTTTGTACTGAAGCCGGCCCAACCCTAAGACTCACCACCTTTGCTTCCGAGGGGTGAGGGACTTGGGATCCTCTCCCTGGCACGTGGTAAGGCCCGGCTGGTGAGGCTGTTCCCCTCCGCTCAGGGGCAGAGGGAGCAGAGAACGTCTCGTTCTGGAGGCAGCGGAGATCTTCCCGTTAGGGAGGCAGCATGTCCCTGGCCTCGAGGCACAGCTCCTGGCCGCCTGGCTCTGCCCAGGGCCCCGTACAGACAGCGTTCAACGGATTTATTCTGAGTGCCCAGAGCTTTCCAACTTCCAGGCGACGCGCCGAGGCGAGGGAATCGGGTGTTGTTTCCAGTAGCGGTAACGGGGAACGTCTGAGGTGGGCTCTCTGGTTCTCAGTTTGAGACACCTGCTTCCCAACCGGGTGACAAACATCTAGGCCTCAGACGAAGTCACCCCTTTCTTGCTCCAGCTGTTCGACTTGGTTTGGGTGCCAGAGCCTCTGGTTTCTTGGCATAAGCCCATAGCTGCTCCCTGCTTGGCTTCTGTTCCGCTCAGCGCCTGGTGCCCACGCTCTGGGTGGGTGTGGGAAGAGTCAGTGTTTTTCCACTCCGTGTTTTAATGAAGCTGGACTGCAGCTTCCTGCCCAGAATAGGTCATTCCTGCCGTGGTCACAGGATGCAGCCTTCCCCTCTGACCATGAGTGATCAAGCCTCTGTCAGAATTCACCTTCTGTCTAGAATCGAGAGGCTTTCCCAAGAAAATTTGCAATGGAAAGAGCGTGCTCTGATGCTCAAGATTTCCTCATTTCCTGTGAAGAGAAGGAGGTTCATTTTCTTCCCCTGAAATTTATCAGCAACTTGACTTTGAACTAAGCCTTTGGGATTGGTAGATCCCTGGTTGCAGCTGGCCCTACCCTGCCTTACGTGACGCCTCGAAGGAGTCCTGAGGGCCTCTCCCCTTTGCCGTGAGGATGGTGGTGGGATTTCGTGAGGCTTCCACGATCCCCTTCAAGGACGCGTCGCTAGAAGTGCCTTGGTTCCGTCGGAGCGGGATGTCCTGTCACCTCTCCCAGACTTCTTTGGAGAGGCCGTTCAGGAGGAGCCAGCGTTTGTCTCTGGAGGTGGATGCCAAACCGTTCCGGTTGTAACTTGTGCTCCTTAAATAGTACTTGGGTGCCTCCTGCGAGTGTGTGGGAGCTGAATCGAGCACGGTGTGTCCAGGGCGAGGACTGTCCTGGTGTGCCGGAGGAAGGGACGCCTCTCCTGGGATGGTGGTGGGCATCAGGTGCCCTGGCCCGGCCACCTCGCTCGGTTGCCCTGGTGACTCTGCTCTCCTTTCCCCCCTCCCGGTGCGGCAGTGCCAGGTCTTGGGTCGGGGGGCCCAGCTGGAGGGTGGTTGTTGGGAGAGCAGCAGTGCCTTCCAGGAGCGAAGAGCTGAGCCTGAGCCCTGTCCACCCAGCAAAGGCCCAAGCTGCTGGGGGTCGCTCTCCTGCGGTGCGCTGCTCTCCTTGTTTCTCAGCGCCCTGCAGTTGGGAAGCTGGGTGCACGGACAGGATTTCCCTTGGATCTCGCGGAGGATTCGGGTCCCTGGCAGAGGATGCCCCGCGCTCCGCTATCTCCTACGTGCCTTAGATGATTCGCACTCTCCAGGTTGTGCCCGTTACAGACCACAGATTTCACACCAGCCAGCTATGCAACCAAAACAAAAAAAAACAAGGCAGTTTAAAAGCCAGCACTTTCATCTGGGGCTGAAAGCAGAAGGGCAAGTGGGCAGAAGTGCCTTGGAGCTGTTTCCAATCCTTTTTACTCCTGCCCTTCTTGCAGGGCTGGCTCTGTCTGTGTTGGTCTCCTGCTGGTAGCTCTCCTGAGTTGTTATAGTAGAACACACCCTCTGCCTGCTCTGACACTCTGGCTGAAAACTAGTTTGTCAATGTCTCTTCCCCCCCCCGCCCCCCAAGGTTAAAGGGTGTAGTGGTTTGGAGTTTCTGTTTAAATAAATGTTTAAATTCATTCTCCTGTGTTTGGACTTTTTTTTTATTATTTCCAAGAGAGGAAGGGGAAATGTGCGTAGAGTCAGCTGGATTCATGGCATTCTGCTGTTTGTTTCCGTGGGTTTTTTGCTTATAGAAAGAGAGCCAAGGGCTTTGCAAATTCTCTGCTATGGGGAAAGAAAAAAAAAAAAAAAAAAAGAAGTCAGGTTCTGTGTCACTTCACATGCCTGTCCTCCCGGTGAGGTCGGGAGGCTTTTGTGCGTGTGTTTATTTCAACAGCTTGAGTGCCAAGTGGGAAATGAGTAACGGGAAGAGGCTCTGAGGGAAGCAGTAGCGGTTTCTCTCGGAACAGCTTCTCCCAAGCACTAAAGGCTCCAGGAGGGAGCACCTGCCTGGCACCTGCCGGCCCGTCTGCTCCCGCCCTCTGCTCTCGATGCATCGCCGCTCTTGTTCCCGGGGAGTTTAGTACGTTATGAGATGTCAGGAGAGGCACAGCTGGGTTAAAGGCTTTGGGGGCTAAAAGTGCCATCCCTTACCCCCGGGCAGTGAACCAGGGTGAAATGGAGTTAATACTCCAGCACCGGCAGCGGTACTTACTGAATGTAACCGCTCTTTAATTCAGCTACGCCTATTAAATTCGAGGAGGCTGGTGTGAAGCTTCCAGTTTTCCCCTTTCTACCCTCTTGCTCTGCTCTGAAGGTAGAGCGTTGTCTTGCTTCTCTGATCAACTTGGATATAGCCAATGATTTTCCCCTTGTTTTGAGGCTGTTTTTTCTCTCCTCTCTAGGTTTCTCCCCTCCTTTCTGGCACTCGCCCTTTCTGGGACCTTCCTGCTTTGCTAGGGATTGGGATTCCTGCCCACCTGTCTAGAGGGCAGCAGCGCTCCAACTTCTGCCAGGAGTCCAGCGCACCCATTGCAGGCTGAAGCGTCTCTTCATCTCCATTCTTCCGACAACTCTGGTTCCGTCTGCTCACCTTTGATCTCTTTTCTAGGTTCCCAGCAGCTGCTGCTCCGTTACCGAGGCTTGCAAAAGGAGCTGCTGGAATTTTTGTTGTCCCTCGTTTGCTTCCTGTTGCAGCTTTCTCACACAAAGCGTTCGCTCTGGACACAAACCCCTCAGCGACCATTTAAAACCACTTTGAGATGAGAATCGCTTTCTTCTATTAGAGAGATCGGAACCCGGGAAAACAACTGACAGAAAGGGGCAGGAACCGTCACCAGTTCTAAGCAGAAGATGCCCTCAAAGGGCTGTAGAAGAGTCGTTTCCCCCCTTTACCAAAGTACGTGGCCAACAAACTGTAACCTGAGAACAAAAGCACGAAGAACTACGCTGCGTCTGGAGAAGAAAGTGAAAGAAGGGGGATATTTTGGTCTTAGTGCCCGAGCATTGCAGCAACTACGATGGAAATAAGATGACTCAAGGAAGGGTGCAGCCTTGTGTTTTAGAGGTCCCTAGGAACTTGGCCTGCTGGAAAACCCCGGCTTGTTATAGGAAATCTGCTTGTTGGTTTAACTCTGAAGATAGGAGTGAAACAGCTGGCAGGTTTCCTGATGTGAAGTTCCTCAGTGTCCTGTCTGGGGGCGGGTTTGACTTTTCAACTGTAGCGGTTCCTCAACATTTTGGATAGAAATTTAAAATTAAAACTGAGAGGCCAAGTTGGGGATTGAGGGAAGATTGCAGTGGGAAGGGAATGCCTTCTCGGCTGCTGAGTGATACACTGAGGCACAGACCTGTCAGTCTTTTGCACTTCTCAGAAGCAGCCTGAAGACAGGAACCCGTGTTTCCCGTCACCAGTGGTAACTTTTACCTCCTGCCCTGTGTTCTCTTCTACACTCTTCTCCAAATCCATCTTGAACCAATGTAAATTCCTTGCCAGTGCTAATCTATTTGGAGGGTTTTTCCACGACCTCAGTCCTCTCCTGTTTAGAATCCTAATTGCCAGTCTGAAGCTTATTCGTGACCTATTTTTGATATTTTTTAAATTAAATCCTTCTCCTTCTTTCACCCTTTTGCAGCTCTGAGCCTCAGCTCTTGTCTGTGGGAAGTAACACCTCGGAGCGGTTGTTCTGTTGCCTCCAGGGCCCGTGAACCGACCTGTGGACTCCAGCAGCTAAGCGCCTGCTAGGCCAGCTTTCCTAGACCCCCTGAATTTCTGATCCTGAGTTTGTGGTGAGGGAGCATTTCAAAAGACTCCTCCTGGTTCTCCTTTTCTAAGTCTAATCGTGTCAGTCTGGAGTTCTCCATGGTAACATTACTGGTCTTCAGCTGGTAAAGATGTGGCCCCAGGCCTGCCAGCTTCCTCCTCTCCCTCCCTCTGACTTTTCCAAATGCCTTGTCTAAACACTGAACAGTTTTGGAAAATGTAGAATCCCTTCTGTGAAAAGAAAAAAACCAAAAACAAACCGACCGAAAAAGAGGAAGCCCTCACATCCCGATCCCTTGTAGGGAGCTACAATAAAAATGCAGCGCCAGCCAGAACCGCTGTTGCTGTTGGACGCGTTCAGGGGTGAAGATCTGCACCTACAGAGCAAAGAAAAGGCAGATGCCCTGATTGGCCCGGCTCTTCTCCTCCTGAGCATCCCCCCTCTTTGCTTTTGGAGAAAGCAAAAAAGACTCTGCAGCCACTCTTCAGATTAGACACCACTAGTTGCTTAAAAAAATAAACAAATCAATAGAAAATAAACCTAGGCCCAATATGGTTCTGAAGAACGCCCCCTTCGCTGCCCTGCTCAGCTGACTGGGCAGTGCCGGCCTGACTCCTGTACCAAGACTCCCCTCTTCTGTCTGAGCTTGCTCATGGGGAGGCGCCTCTTCTGCAGCGGGGTGGGGGAGGCTTGCTCTTGATGTTCTCGCATTTGGGAACGTGTCTCTCGGCGACTCGGGGAGCAAACCAGCGACTGCAGTGGGGGCAGCAGACGTAGTCCGGGTTGTTGACGGGAGGCAACGAGGGCGGCACGGGCGCCTTCTCTCTCTTGGGTTGGACATGCTGCGGCCGGCGGGCCTCCTGCAGGGTCCGGAGCAGCATCTCGTGCTTCTGTCGCCAGTTGCTCTTCCTGGGTGGATTGCTCTGCAGGAGAGAAAGGTGGTCAAGAGCGGCTGGCGCCACCCCCAGCCTCCACGCTCAGCCTCACGCTCAGGGGCCAACCCAAGTCCCCCATCCCTGGTGATGTAAAACCCTCCTCGAGGAGCCGAGCCCCGCAAAGACCGGCACCAAAGAGGGTTTGAAGGGAACGCTGATGGAGACCTCGGTACTTCACAAGAGCTTGAGCATAACCGGCAAAGCAAGCCCCGGAGCCGAGGAACTGGCGAGGGCTGCTAGAGGAGCTTTGCAGGAACCGAGCGGCCCGTTTCCAGCGCCTTCATTCCAGCCACCTCCGTTAGTACCTGGATTTTCAGTCAGTGCCCTGCACCCCTCTGACATCACAGAGCTTTACTGCAGCAGCCCCAGCTGCTTTCTCCAGGAGTGCACCCTTGAGCCATCACAAAGAGAAGTCAGTGAGGCCCTCACCCCTCCCACCTCTATTAGGTTTTAAATGGAGCTATTGATCCATTTGGGAAGAACCTTTTGGAGGCAAGAGCTGGACTGTAGGAATGTCCAGTGAAGGTGCCGACACCTCGGTCAGGATCACGGAAGGGACACAAGCAGAAAATGTGGCTGGAGGGAGGCAAAGGGACCACACTTTACCTCCTCAGGGCTCTCTGAGCTCCTCCACTGCCGATACTGCTCCAGCTCCGTGCCCTGAGCTCTGGCCTTGCGGGAGTCGAAGACTTTCCTCTGGGCGGCTTGGCTCTTGCCGCAGATACTCGTGTGCTTCTCCAGCCTGGCGCAGAGGAACGTACGCCCGCAGAAGCTGCACTGCCCCGTGCTGTCCTGCCCCGCCGTGCTCGGCACCTCTGCTGAAGGCTCGGCATCAGAGCTGTGGTCTGAGAGGGCAGAGGGAGAGGGGCTACATTTTGGGGCGAGCTTTGAACAAGAGGCTGAATACTCCATGGGTGTGTCCTCTTGAATTCTGCGGTTGCTGGCCACCGGCCGCTCCTTCTTGGGTTTCCTCATAGAGGGTTCTCGGGGCTGGAGGGTGGCGCGAGGCTTGGGGACAGCGGCCTCTGCAGACTGGGCCCCACCAAAGGCCCCGTCACCTGCTCTGGCTGCAGCTCTGTGAGTTTTCTCTTCAGGCTGCCTTGAGGCCTTTCGCTTGTAGGTCCTCTCCGCTTCTCTGTCACGTCTCTCCTCCGCCTCCGCAAGCTGCTTTTCTTTTTGAACCCTCCTGAGCACCTCCTGCGTTCTCTTCAGTTTCTCCCAAAGGAGGGCCTTTTGCCTTCGAACGTCCTCTTCCAGGCACCGTCCTTCTGCCTCCAGCTGTCGGATGTAGGCCTGCTCTCTCCTGCAGAAAAGAGAGCTCAGCTGCTGGGGCTCTGCTGTCCAAGGGCAGGGCACTGCAGGCAGCGGAGACCTCCCTGCTGGAGGCTGCCCTTTGCTCCTGGAGCTACGCCTGTTGTTTGGAGCTTCCTCCCCGTCCAGGGAACTTCCGAGCTGTGCCGCGTTGACGACTGGAACGCTCCCACCCTCGCGGTGAGAAATTGGTTTCAGGGGATGCGCACGGTCCGCTCCTACTTTCCGTGGAGCTACCGATCTCACCAGCAGAGTCTTAGTCTGGCTGGCGAGACTCTCGGGCTGCAGCCCGGCCGAGCACGAGCTTCCATACCTGTCGCCGAACTGGCTGCCGTCCGCAAACTGAGAATAGGAATGGCTTCGGCTCTTTCGGGCACACAGATCCAGGAAGCTTTCCCCAGCGTGAGGTATGGGCTCACGCTGAAAGCTGCTCTTCCAGCGTTCCAGCCGGGAACCGGGAATGAGATTAGGAGGTGCCGCCCCAGAATTGATCGGTGGAAACAAAGCCATTCGGTGCCTGAGGAGGAGCCGGAGGTTAGAAGCAGAGTCGTTACAGACCGTCTTATCCAAACTATAATAAATAGGAGTAAAGGCTTTGTAATTTTTCTGGGTTCTGTACTTTTTTGTGTCCTTTCCCTCTAGGCAGCTCCCGTGCTGCCTCTTCCAGTGCCAGTCATTTATGTAGCCAGCGAGAAGATAACGCTTCCGTTTTGCTTTCTGCCCGCGCCCTGCATGATGACGACAGCAGCGGCAGCAATAGCGGGAGCGCCAGAGAAATCCTTAGGCTGCCCCAGGGGCTTTCCCCTATCGTGTTCCATGTAGCCGGCAAGACGATAACGCTCTCGTTTTGCTTTCTGCCCGGGCCCTGCGTTGCAGCTGGAGCAGCAGAAATACGCTNGTGCTGCTCGGTGGCCTCTGTCCGCTCTGCCGGCGGCTCCTGCGGGCGCCTCGGGGCCTCGCGGGGCCCCGGCCGTGACTCTGGCTCCTTCTCCGTGGGGACCGCTCCCTCTGGGTGCCGCTGGGCAGCCTTATGGCAGCACAGCTGAAAAGGGCTTNGAGAAGATAACGCTTCCGTTTTGCTTTCTGCCCGCGCCCTGCATGATGACGACAGCAGCGGCAGCAATAGCGGGAGCGCCAGAGAAATCCTTAGGCTGCCCCAGGGGCTTTCCCCTATCGTGTTCCATGTAGCCGGCAAGACGATAACGCTCTCGTTTTGCTTTCTGCCCGGGCCCTGCGTTGCAGCTGGAGCAGCAGAAATACGCTGGAGCGCCAGAGAAATCCTTAGGCTGCCCCAAGGGGATTCCCATAGCGCGTACCTTCGGAGCGGACCCTGTAGATCCGCCCGTGTGGCACCCAGCTGGGAGACGCGAGCATCCGGTAAAGCTCGGTACGATCATCGCGTGGCTCGTTCCACCCCATCCCCCGCAGGGTCCCGGGCACCCCGAGCCGCGGGGCCGGGCGAGCGGGGTTACCTGCGGGGCGGCGGCCGGAGCTCCGCCCAGCCCTCGCT
>VWZK01002005.1:0-12904 GCA_013396935.1 Baryphthengus martii | reverse complement strand
CTCCTCGGCCCCTGGATACCGACCGGTCCCAGAGCGGGCGCCAGGTCCCCGGAGAGAGCTGGCGGCGCCCGCCGGGCCGCGGCGGGAGCTCTGCGGGAGGGGTGCGTGCTCCCCTCGGGTACCCCTGGGAAACCGGCAGGCGTCACGGGCTGGAAGACTGTGGGGTCTCTCTCGCCCGCTGTCCCACGCCCGTTCCCAAAGCTGCTTTGTTTCTTAGCTGAATTGCAGCAGGTGCTTTTAGGCCGGATTGAGGCATCGTGGATTTCTGTGAGAATGTTGAGGTACGAGCAAGAGGAAAGCGACAAGCTGTCCGCTTCCTGGTGATGCTTTCTAGTTTTGGTACAAATGGAAGTGGAAGCCTTTTGCTTGCAAGTCCTTTGAATTTCTCCTCATGGTGGTTGGAGTCTGGTTTGGGTTTGTTAAGTGTGAGAGTCACGGGTGGTGTTAGTAATGAGCATAGGCTCGGGTTCTGGCCGTTCACCCTGAAGGCACCGACGAGGTGTACTCAAAGCCTGAGCAGGAAAGTAACCACAGAAAAAAAACCCCTCTGAATACCAGGAAGGCGAGCAAAACTATATTGACGAAGATGAATGTAATAAATGAAGTTGTTTTCAGGCCTTTAATTTGTTTTTTTGGTGTTTTTTTTTCTTCTCTCCACCCAGGAAGTTGTTCTAAGGAACATGGAGGAGTGAGCTCCCTGCAGCTGCTGGAGTTTCTCTTCTACCTGGTTTTGACATGATCAGATGTTTGGCGGAAGATGTGCGAGCCAAGCTGCGTTCTGGAGTGACGATCAACTCACTGGGGCAGTGTGTCGAGGAGCTTGTCCTCAACAGCATTGATGCCAAAGCCACGTGTGTGGCTGTCAGGGTGGATTTGGAAGCTTTTAAGATCCAGGTGGTGGACAACGGCTCCGGGATGGGAAAAGAGGACTTGAACGCGATGGGAAAGCGCTACTTCACCAGCAAGTGCAGCTCAGTGGGAGACTTGGAGAACCTGACGTTCTACGGCTTTAGAGGAGAGGCTGTGGCGAGCATCGCCACCATGGCCAGCCTAGTGGAGGTTTCATCCAAGACCAGCAGGACGGCCAAAACGTTCGTGAAACTCTTTCACAATGGGCAAGCACTGGAAGTCTGTGAAGCGGAATCGAGCAGACCGAGTGGGGGCACGACAGTCACCGTGTGTAATCTGTTCCATCAGTTACCAGTGAGGAGGAAGTGTATGGATCCTGGGTTGGAGTTGGAGAGAGTGAGACAGCAAGTCGAGGCCGTGTCGCTGATGCATCCCTCCGTTTCGCTTTCTTTGAGGAACGACGTTTCTTGTTCTGTGGTGCTTCAGCTCCCGAAGACGAGAGATGTGTATTCCCGGTTTTGTCAAATTTACGGACTGGGCAGATCTCAGAAGTTACGAGAAATAAATCATAAGTCTGGGGGATTTGAGCTCACCGGTTATATCAGCACCGAAGGACATTACAACAAGAATATGCAGTTCTTCTACGTGAACAGAAGGCTTGTTTTAAAGACAAGACTGCACAAACTAATTGATTTTTTATTAAGAAAAGAAAGCACCGTTTGCAAGGCAAAAAGCAGCCGAGCGAGCAAACAGGCCGGTTCCAGTCCCGCTCGCCATCGTTGTGGCCCAGAGTTGTACGGGATCTTTATTCTCAACGTGACCTGTGCCTATGGTGACTACGACGTGTGTCTGGAGCCTGCCAAGACTCTCATTGAGTTCCAGAACTGGGATGCTCTTCTGACTTGCGTAGAGGAAGGAGTGAAAATGTTTTTGAAACGAGAACGGTTGTTTCTTGAACCGTGTAGTGAGGACATCGGGGAATTTAACGAGGATAATGACTCTTGTTTGCAGAACACTCCAGCTCTGAAGCCCTCAGTCTCTCGTGAGAGCAGCACCCAGGACAGCTTTAAGAAAGCGTGCAGTGAAATTGCAGATTCCTATGAAACGCGCAGCTTGCAATCAAAAGATGTCACAAGGAAATCCATTGCTGGAGAAAAAGCTTCAGGTCTTACAAAGTCCAATAAAAGCCTACAAGGAACTGAAATCGCCTCACGTCAGAAGATTGCTGAACCACCTGATCCAGGCAGCAAGGGTCAAGGGGACGTGCCGCTGCCCGGCAAAGATGATGCAGCTCCTGATTTCATTGTTTCAGATATCTCCGAGCAGGAACCGGAGGACACCAATCGTTCCCATAAAGCTCCTGATACTTGTCTGAATCCTTCAGAAAGTCTTTGTTCGTCTTTCGCTGGAGGAGCCAGATCAGAAGAGGGTAAACCAGATGGTCGTGGTGACCTGCGGCGTTGTGCAGATCGCTTTGTAAGAGATGTGGGAGGCCAGCAACGCAAAGCAGTGCCGAAAAGCCGTGTTACTCAGAGAGAAGACTCTGCTGAAACAGCAGAGGAACCTGAAACTGTTTCTGGACGTTCATTGATGGGCCCATGTAATGCAGGAAGGGAGGACAGGGAACCTGGTACAGTGATAGGTGATGCTGAAAGAAGGGCTGTTGTTTCAGCACCGTTAAAATTTTGCTCTAGGGGCCTTGCAGCACGTGTTACGCAAGATGAGCCCCCACATGAGTGTGAACAAACGGGAACAAACCTCCCATTAAACACGCAATATGGAGCTGGCCCGTTCAATGCCAAGGATGTTTTTGGTCACAAAGTTAATTTTCCCATTGAGTCTTTAAATGCTAATGGTATTTCCAGTGATGCAGATAAAGATGGTACGCCTGACGCCAGGGAAGTCCTCGTGGCTGATGGTAACGAGTGGTTAGAGAACAAAACTTTGTCAAATGAGGGGAGTGCAGGTGTAGCTCTGCCTAACGCCACCCAGAAAAGAAATGATGAGACATCCAATGTTACGGCATTGCTGCTGGCAGCGTCTTCAGGTCTTCCTCACAATAAAGTTATAAAAAGCACTAGAAAGCGAATAGCTGTGCCAAGACCTCAGCCCTCTAAGAAGCTGAGCTTGTCCACGCAGCTGGGTTCACTAGAAAAGTTCAGGAGATACTACGGGAGAGTCAAGTGTGCGCTGCCAACTCCATGGCCAGAGCGGAGTGATTTTGGTCTCCCAGATTTTAATTCACAAGCTAATTGTGACTTGTCAAAGAATGAGAGTGACAATTGTGGTAACTTGAGCGCTTGTCAAACTCTAGCCATGGAAGATACAGATTCTAGTAGTAGTAGCCAAGTTTTAGGTTCTTTGGAAGGGACTTTGTTCTGCAGTGGAGAAACTTCACAGGCCAAACGAGCCCTTTGTCAGAGCCCTTTGACATTGTCTGCTTACTCTCAGATTAGACAAAAAAATACAAGTTGTAGAAGATCTCCAGGATCGTTATCATCCAAACTGTCCAGGATGAAAAGTGACCACAAAGAAGCAGAACAACCTGATGAACAATTCCAGATGGATTCAAGTAGGAAAGATGACTGCTCTTTTCACCTTCTATCTCCCAACAGTGACTTTTTGTATAATGCTTGTCAAACATCTGAATCCTTGGTGGAGAAAACAGGAGAGTATAGCTACAGCGTTTCTGCAGGGGGTGCCTGTTGGCAGTCCAACGGTACGAGAGCGGAATCCGTGATAAGTGTCGTCGGCCTGTCACCTCTCAGCAGCGTAGAAGGGGAGTACACGGTCTCCTCAAGTAATGTTTTGTCCTCACCTACTGAGAAGGATTGTGCCAACACCGTCTGCAAAGACAAAAGTACGTTAGATGAGTCCACAGTACAGAATTTGAAAGATGCTGAGGTTCCCCACGTGACCTTGCCCAGTAACTGGGAATTGCCTGCCGACGACACCAGCACAGGTGATCCCGGGAATGATCTGTGTTGTTCTGACTGGCTGCAGGATTTCGATGTTTCGTCGGGTAGGACGATCTACATCAACAGAGCAACCGGCCTGAGCACCTACGGCACTCCTCCTGCCGAAGAGTTCCGAGTCGCCTGCGTTCAAGATGTAACCACGATGGCTGTGAACGTTGTTTCAGAGAGCGGTAAGAGGGGGGGGTGGTGGCTGTAAAAATGGGATGAGGAAAACCGTTTGTGTTGTTAGGTGCACGAAATATCTTGCTGGCAGCGCCTGGTGGTTCCTGCTGAAATAACCATTGCCTCACTTGTAGTGGCTTTCTGGGAAACAGGAAAGTGTTGGGAGCTGTGGAGACGGTAGAACTTTCACATTTAAGATTAACCCTCAAGCAGGCCAAGCTGGGTGGGAGTGTTGATCTGCTTGAGAGTAGGGAGGCTCTGCAGAGGGATCTGAACAGGTTAGATTGATGGGCTGAGGTCAATTGTATGAGGTTCAACAAGGCCAAGTGCCGGGTCCTGCCCTTGAGTTGTAAACCCCCTGTAACGCTCCAGGCTTGGGGAGGAGTGGCTGGCAAGCTGCTCAGTGGAAAGGGACCTGCGGATGTTGATCCACAGCCAGCCGAACGTGAGCCAGCGTGTGCCCAGGTGGCTAAGAAGGCCAACAGCATCCTGGCCTGGATCAGGAATAGTGTGGCCAACAGGAGAAGGGAAGTGACTGTGCCCCTGGACTTGGCACTAATGAGACCACACCTCAAGTCCTGTGCCCAGTTCTGGGCCTCTCACCACAAGAAAGACACCGAGGTGCTGGAGTTAGTTCAGAGAAGGGCAACCAAGCTGGGGAGGGGTCTGGAGAACAAACTCTGTGAGGAGTGGCTGAGAGAATTAGGATTAGTTGAGTCTGGAGAAGCAAGGGCTGATGAGAGGAGACCTTCTTACTCTCTACAGCTCCCTGACAGGAGGTTGTAGTGAGGTGGGTACAGCCTCTTCTCTCCAGTAAATAACCACAGGACTAGAGGAAATGGCCTGAAGTTGCACCAGGCGGGGGTGTAGATGAGATATTGGGAAGAATTTCTTTACTGAAAGAACGGTCAGGTGCTGGAACGGGCTGCCCAGGGAGGGGATGGAGTCACCATCCCTGTTTGAACAGCTTTTAAGACCTAGGAGTAGAATAATTTTCTCACTTGCTACACATGCTTTCATTTTGCTTTTTAGAGTCATGTCAGTAACCCTCTGATGTGGACTTGAAAAATAACGGTGCTATGAAAATCTAAAAATAGCATCTCGTATACAATTTTTGGGAAATTACGCCGGTTGGTGATAGGTGGAAGGAGCTAAGAATAATCCGCATTGTCTTTCCCACCGGCCGTCTTTTCCAGTCACAAGCTGCGTGCTCGGCAGAAATCCTAGATTTTGGAGGTTAGACTCGGGCATCTGTACTGATCAAACTGATGGCTACAGGAACATTTATCAAGCTTCATTTCACCGTCAGAGGCTTGTTTGCAAAACCTAATGCTCTGCATTTGTAGTGGGATAACATCCCAGTTCCACTGGGTCTTTGTTGTTTGCATTTTTGGTTGCATTTATTACGTTACTGACTGACCCATCATAACGCTGGTGTGTTTTTAATCATCTAATTGAGGAAAGGGAAAATGAACACTCAAATACGGTACTTGTAGGTGGCTCGCCTGTGTAAAGTTGATAGGTTATTATCCTCAGCACCTTTTCTGCTGTTACTTGTCAGAAAAATCCTATTAGTAACATCTCTGCCAGCTCTGAATTCTCACTGGCCTTTGAGCAAGAAAATCCTACTTTTCTGAACATTATGGGTCCCGAACAAGGATTTTCCCTGCAACGAGAAGCTGGGAGACCACCCCTGGAATACTGTATCCAGTTTTGGGCTCCCCAAATCAAGAGAGACAGGGATCTATTGGAAAGAGTCCAACAGAGGTTACAAGGATGATGAAGGGACTGGAACATCTCTCCTGTGAGGAAAGGCTGAGAGACGAGACCTGGGGCTGTTTAATCTGGAGAGAAGACAGCTGAGAGGGGACCTCATTAATGCCTATAAATATCTGAGGGGTGAGGGTCAAGTGGAAGGGGCCAGGCTCTTTTCTGTGGTGCCCACTGATAGGACAAGGAATAACGGGTACCAGCTGGAACTTGGGAGATTCCACCTCAATAGGAGGAGAAACTTCTTTCCTGTGAGGGTGATGGAGCCTGGACCAGGCTGCCCAGAGAGGTGGTGGAGTCTCCTTCTCTGGAGACTTTCCCAAACCCCCCTGGATCTGTTCCTGTGTGGCCTGCCCTGGGTGCTCCTGCTCTGGCAGGGGTGTTGGACTCGATGATCTCTAGAGGTCCCTTCCAACCCCTAACATTCTAGGATTCTATGGTTCTATGATTCTGTTGCACGTATAAAATACTGGCCTTGTGTTCATGTAGATGACAGATGCTTCTGTGAACTTGAGAGGTGACATCTTTCCATGACCATAGCTGTAAAAGTTCGCTCTGAACTCAGCAGTGTTCTTCACTTTGCTGCAGTTTCTCCAGAACCACTTCAAGCCACTTTGTCCTTCGTTCTCGTTTTTGTGGCAGTGGGATGCTGAGTTACCCTCCCGTTCTGGGCTTCCCGTTCGGGTTCTTGAAAGGATTCTTGGTCCCTAGGGTAGGACCATCATTGGTCCTTATTGGAATGGAGCCAAGAGTCAGGAGTCTACCGACTGGCCTGGAATCTCATAGAGCCTTTTTCATACGGAGCTTATCAGCCTGCAGCTGGTTTTCTTTGGCGTTATCACTCGGCCAGTTTTCCTGAACGCACACCCTTGATTTCTCAGTAGAAAGGAACTTTATTAATTCATTATTATTTCACAAAGAATAGAAGTCTGAATTGTACTGAAGGAAGGGTGAAGTGTTTACCCCTGTGCTGGAAACCTGAGCCGCTTTTCTTCATAATCTTGATAACAGTGCAGGTTTGTAATATCATGAAATCATTTCTGGGTGGGTAGGAACACGTTGTTAGGGTAACTCTGGTATCTCGTGTGCTCTCACTGACTTGGAGTTTTCAGAAAACTGGAGTTTTCAGTTTCACAAGTTCCTGATGACTGAATTTAACTATCAGTAGGAGCGGTGGTAGACTGACAGTGTTGCCACACCTCAGCAGAGGGAAGTCAAAAGTCTTTCGGTATCTGATAGATTTTATTACATGCGTCCTCTTTCCTTTGGGGATAATGCTTCTGATGGCTCTAATTCTGGCCATAATTCCTGTGTGATTAAAGCAGCAGCTAATTTTTAAGGTCAATCTTGCAGGAACCATGGTAATATTTTTCAGTTATGCATTTCCTGATGCAAGTGTGTCTGCTAATTCTTAGCTTTTTACCTATGTGCTGTTACTTCTCAGCGTTAGGTTGTGAAATCTGCGGGATACTCTAATTAGTACAGGATGAAGCACACACTCATTTAGGAGAATATAATGATTGTATAACTTTCTGTCATTTTGCATGCTGTTGAATCTGCAGCAGTAAATTTATATTGTGTTTAGGATTTCAGTTCAGGTGCCATCCCTTTAGAAGTGAGATTGTGCTACCCTTTCTTCCTAGACTTCGAAAAGAGAAGACTGTAGCAAGCCAGGATCTGAAAGGTAGGGCTAGCTTTCCAGGACATAGTGTTCTGTGGTTTAAAAAAAAAAAAAAAATCAAAGAATTCTCCCAGATGTCCCAACAGGAACCCAGAATTACTCAAGGTCTCTTAACAATGGGACTGTGTGAGTCATCTCAAATCTAGAACTGAAAAAAAAAATCTTTTAGGTTGAAGGCAGGTTAGGGGATACTTATTTACAGGATGAAATACCCAGTTCTTTGTTGAATTATGTCAGTAGTTTAAAGAATAATTACCTACTCCCTTCTTTGTACTCATTCCAACCTTGGAATGTGAAAAATAGCTTCAATCTTCACAATCTTTTTTTTTTTTTTGCCTTGGAAAGGATGAAATAATCTTTTTGGTATGTGGCTTTGTGCAGAGGCAGTGGGTAGCTAAACAGGTCTTTCTTTCCCTCCTCACTCCCCCCACCCCTTTTCCAGGGCCTGTTGAATTGTACAGCAGCATGTTTAGGAATCAGAAAGCTGCATAGTCTCCTTCCTAGTTCAACAAGACAATAGAGAAGAAGCCCAGTCTCGTGTTCTATTATTTATTTCTATGTTCTCCCCTTTTTATGAAGAAAAACCCCCCACAAGTCCAGTGTTTGTGAGGTAGAGGTACCCAGTGCACCTTTTGTGGTGGTAGTCCCTCTATTATCTGTGTTCTTTCCTAGGTGCTGAAGGGGAATCTCTCCAGTCGTTGCTTTCCGAGTGGGAGAATCCTGTTTTTGTTCCCTGCCCAGAGGTAAGTGTTATCTCACATTTCATGCTAAGATGGGAATCATCTTAACCGACTGTTATTTTCCGACGTGGCGACCAAAATTGCAAATATTGGAATCATTGCATATAAATTGTTCAGCAATATCTTACACCGTCGACCTGGTAGTTAGGAGTTTTTATCTGGAAGTCGTTCTTCTGGATTTATTCCAAGTCAGAGAAGCAGACATCGGGCTAATCTTTTGCCTTCTGTCATTTCAAAAGCAAAACCTTGTAAGCTGTCTTTCCTTCTGTCTGCAGAGGGAAAGTTACCAAATGGCAAAATTCTAATAGAGTGTCTGCCCTCTTCCTGGACAGTTAAAATAACCCAGCTTTCTTCTCTGACATGCAGCAGGTCTTAAAAGTGTATTTTACTCTAGTTGTTTTCCTAGCCTGGCAGGACTGTAGCATGGGAGAGGAAAACAGTTGGAGCTTGGAAAAAAACTTCCTTTGTTGTCATGAGGAGGCATTATCTTTAAGCATCATGTTGGGGGGGTGTGTGTGAAGGGCTGCGTGTGACCATTTCCACCCACAAACAATAGGGAGGGAGCAGCGACCCCCCTGCTGGTGAGGCTCTGAAAAGGAACAGTTCTGTTGGGGTGTTGCTGTGGCCCTGTGCTCTGACTCATTTCAGGGTGATAAGTCTTCCGTAAAAGTCTTTTGTAATGCAATACATGGAGAGCTCACCTAGGCTGATAATTGACTTCAGGTTTTCTGAGAGGTACTTGAAATCAGCAGAATGCAGTGAAGTTAGGAGGTGGTATCCTAACAATATCCTAACGATCTGGATGAGAGGATTGAAGGCTTCCTCAGCAGGTTTGCAGAGGACACCAAATTGGGTGGGAGTGTCGATCTTCTTGAGGATAGGAAGGCTCTGCAGTGGGATCTGGGCAGGATGGATCGATGGGCCGAGGCCAATGGTGTAAGGTTTGACAAGTCCAAGTGCCAGATCCTGCATTTTGGTCACAACAACCCCAGGCAACGCTCCAGTGGCTGGAAAGCTGCCAGGTGGAAAGGGACTTGGGGGTGCTGGTCGACACCCTGCTGAACAAAAGCCGGAGAGTTCCCAGGGGACCAAGAACACCAACAGCACCCTGGACTGGATCAGGAATAGTGTGGCCAGCAGGACCAGGGAGACGATTGTCCCTCTGTACTCAGCACTGGCGAGGCCACACCTCCAGTCCTGTGTTCAGTTCTGGGCACCTCAAGTTCTGTGTCCGGTTCTGGGCCCCTCACCACAAGAAAGTCATTGAGGTACTGGAGCAGGTCCAGAGAAGAGCAACCAAGCTGCGGAAGAGTCTGGATAACAAGTCCTGTGAGGAGCAGCTGAGGGAATTGGGTTTGTTTAGTCTGAAGAAAAGGAGGCTGAGGGGAGACCTTGCTTTTTGCAGCTCCCTGACAGGAGGTTGTAGAGAGGTGGGTACTGGTTTCTTCTCACAAGTAACTAGTGACAGAGCAAGAGGGAGGGGCCTCAGGCTGCACCAGGGGAGGTTTAGGACTGAACATTAGGCAAATTTTTTTCACTGAAAAGGTTGTCAGGCTTTGGAACAGGCTGCCCAGGGAGGTGGTTGAGTCACCGTCCCTGGATATGTTTAGAAGCCGTAGAGATGTGGTGCTGGTGAACGTGGCTTAGTGGTGGACTTGCTGGAGTAGAGTTAATGGTTGGACTTGAAGACCTTGAAGGTCTTTTCCAACCAAAGTGATTCTATGATTCTAAGATATTAAAAGATAACTTTGAATAAAGCAGTAAAAAGAAATGTCAGAAGCCTGTCAAAATAGAGAGTTATTTCCACTTTTTCTTACCGCTGGTTTGTTGGTGTTAATTTGTGTGTGTTTGGGTTTTTTGGGTTTTTGCCATGCCCTTACTAACCTGCTTTGTCTGTAATTCGGATTTTACAGATTGCTGTTGATGTGACCAGTGGTCAGGCTGACAATCTGGCTGTGAAAATTCACAATATCTTGTATCCTTATCGTTTCACCAAAGACATGGTTCATTCAATGCAGGTACAACATGATCTGTTCCTAATTTTCACCCTCAAATTTACACTCAACCCATGGGATTTGCTGATGTTTCTGCCTGGTGGGAAAGAGGTATCCAGGGAAATAGTTCATATCCCTAATTTTCCCAAGCACAAAAAGAATTCTTGGTTGCTGTGTGATGCCAGCAGACACCTATGTCATGACAGGTCTAAGTATCGTCTCATGGTTTATCAGCTGTCTACAAGGGACTCTCAAATTCCTTGACTGTCTGGTTAAATCTGTTACTGCTCCTTAGAAACACCATTAACTCAATTCCATTTCCATGGGCAGTTTTTAATGTTTATTGTAGGCATTTGCTTAGCTCCTGTTTCACTGAAATCTGTGCCCCGTGTCTTCCATTTTTATTGACCTCAGAAATGTAATTTTTCATTAGAGTGATTTCAAAACCAAATCCTAGATTTTGTGGAAAGACTTGAAATTTCGATTCTGTCTGTGCTGAAAAGGGATTCTTAAAAATGACATCGCAGCATCAAGTTTCACCGGTTTAATGCTTCTCTATCAAACATTTTTGAGTGTTAGTTTAAAAGCTAATATAAAAGTGTGGCTTCAACTTAGACTCTTCGATGGTTTGCCCGAATAGAAAGGCCAAAGTAGACTTTTTCTCCCTCTCTTGCATCCCAGTGACAAAAGTCTTACTGGCCCAGTTGGCATTATTCTCCTAGACTTTGAGATGGCAGGTTCTACCTGTGTAGGGTGTGGTGATGTTGATCTCCAAGGTGGACGAGAAACCAAATGCTTCCCTTTTTTGTGTTGCCTGTGCGAGAATAACAAGACTAAATAAAGTTAGTACAGTAAATAGATTATTTTTCAGAAAAGCAGGAGAGGAAAGTTGGAAAATGGAAGGTACTGGTTTTCCCTTCACCCCTCATAATAAGAACTGTTCTTTAAAACTTACTGAGTGGTTCTGTGATGAACTTTACCTGCATAATGTTTTCCTTTGTAATTTTTAAGAAGGTAAAGGTAGAAGAAATTGTCACTTCCCATCTCTGAGGAAGCTCATTAGTGCCTTCGGTACCCTAGAGCAACTTTGAGAATCTCTGTAGTAGAGACCAAAAGCACAAACTGTTGCATCTTGCCACAGAAAAGGAATAAAAAGAATCATTAATGTCTTGCATCCCTGCAAAGAAATAGAATCATCTCTTCAGTTTTATCTAGGAGGCCAACAATGCACGTGTTGTGAGACAGAATTCAGCATGAGCTCTATCTGGGTGACTCGGGCAGAAATACTTCCCTAACACCGCATCTGTTAACTGAAATCTAATTATCAGATGCTGAAAGCATTGTGCATCCCTCTTCACTATTCCCTGGAGCTCTGGTTGATTTCTGATGCTTGAGGGGAAGGTGTAATCAACTCACAGAAGCTAATTCTACATCAGAAAATGAGGAGGGGAAAAAATTGCTGCCCATCTCCTACAGATAATGAGCACAAGTCCTTAAACACGGGGCAGGTTAAAAAAAGTTGTTTCATTCTCTGTTGGTGATACCAGCAAATCAAATACTCAAGAGTCCCAGTGCACAGCTTTAATTCCCAACTCCAGGAAGCTTCTACATGAGCGTTTAATCCACTCGCTAAATTTCCAGCTCCACCTTAGAGCAATTAGAGCTCTTGCCCTTGTGACTCTCTTTGGAAAGATGGATCCAGAATTATATTTTCTTGGATATTTTGAAACTGTCTCTTAGTTCCAGACAAAACTGTTTCCTGACTGATTTATGGTCATTTGACCTTCTGCCAGTATTGTCTTTTAGCTTAAATAATTGCTGCCTTTTCCATCTTCCCCCCCCTCCTGTATTTGTAGAGCGTTATTATATACCTTCTGCTCAGCCAAATTCTTTAAGCCTTTGAGATGAGGAAAGATGTAGTTTCCCTTCCCCTAATCATCCCATTGGCTGTTTGTTGCACTTGTCCCGTTTGGATTGTCTTCTTTTGTTTACCTTCATTTAAAAAATATAATTTTACCACTGGGTAA
Source organism: Baryphthengus martii (assembly GCA_013396935.1). NCBI lineage: Eukaryota > Metazoa > Chordata > Aves > Coraciiformes > Momotidae > Baryphthengus > Baryphthengus martii. The sequence continues at coordinate 703 of VWZK01002005.1, read as the reverse complement.
TGATTTTTTCGAGTATCTTACAGGTTCTTCAGCAAGTGGACAATAAATTTATCGCCTGTGTAATCAACACTAGGAATGAAATGGAGAGCAAGGCAGGTAAGAGTGGTTATTAACGTGGAAGCCGAGGTGGCTGTCAAGTGCAGGGAACACTGGCCTGTTTGTATTCTCTTCTTGCCTAGGGGATGATGATGTGAGTGGAGGAAAATGTTGGTCTTCTCTTGAAATTTCCTGGATCATCTTTATCTTTATTTTGGATGCTGTTGAATGTTCCTACTGCCTTTGGATTAGTGTTATAAAAATAGATTGTACTCAAATTACGAACATCTTTCAGACTCTCTTCAGAGTGTCTGGACATAGCCGTTGTTGAAGCTTGCTGGAGCTGTACAAAAAGGGTATTCAAAAGCAGCCGTTTTCATAACATTCTTAAAGAGTGTGTTAAATGGAACCATTTACGAGTGACCTCGGCTCTCATGCTGAAGTTAGGTGAAGATTTCAACGGACAAGAGTTTCTGACTAAATCTAGTTACAGAATCACAGAATATTAGAGACTGGAAGGGACCTCGGAAGATTATTGAGTCCAACCCCCCTGCCAGAGCAGGACCCTAGAGTAGATCACGCAGGAAAGCATCCAGGAGGGTTTGGAAAATCTCCAGAGAAGGAGACTCCACCAGCTTTCTGGGCAGCCTGTTTCAGGCTCTGTCAC
>VWZK01002003.1:67735-91639 GCA_013396935.1 Baryphthengus martii | reverse complement strand
AGGCGGCGCTTTCCCGCCGCCCGCGCCTCCTGCCTCCCACGCGTGCTCCAGGCCAGGGCATTCGTGGGCTCCTTCCCCGCACATCCCGGGCACTCCTCATCCTGCTGTCTCGCGATCTTTCAGCGTTTCTTCAACTGGTTAAGTGTCAGCATTGTCTGTTCATTTTCCACTGGCAATTCCAGACCTTCACGGTACGTTTAGCCGGCTGCCAGAGTCAGATCACCCTCAGACAGTGCAGACCTCCCACGAGCAGCAGATACTTGAACACCGTTCTTTTCCAGAGCCCCAAACCTGTAGCCATTCTGATATACAGCTTATTAACTCTGGGAGAGTTGAGAATTGAAGCACCAAATCTATTCACACTCCAAACGAAGTCACTCTGAAAAGAGGGTATGAGATATGATTATGTACACAGTTATCTTCCAATTCTCCTCCTGTTCAGTGTTCTCAAGAATTCAGGATTCCAAACTTCTTACACCTTGGGTCCCTGACCTCCTGGGCTTCTCCTGAAATGCACAGCTAATAAAAAAATAAAATAAAATAAATAAAAATCCCATCCCATTCTACAAGACTACACTTCTGCTCTTCTTTTTTGCTCCATTTCAGTTTTTTAAACCTCTGATACCTTTTTCCCTCCTCCAACACAAATTACTCCTCCTCCGTGTAGATAAAACACATCCAAACACTCTTCTTCCAAACTAAATATCTTTAGAATTTCCTGGGGGGTACGGGGGGAATAAACCCTACAAGTCAAAGTAACAAACCAGTATCATTTTACCTGAGCCACACAAAAGGCAAAAGGCAACACTTAATGCAACTACTACAAAGGAAGGAGAAGGAAGCTAGATTACAGCTCTAAACCCTGCCATTTTGCAGCTCAACTTTATCATAAGGAATAAGTTATTGGTGTTTTCTCCCCAGCTGAACAGTCCCAAGGTACGCTGTGGGGATGCTGGGGTATGTCTGAAACTTCGCAAACAAGTTCAGAACTGAAGGGTTCTGACTGGATATCCCGGAGAGATGTCTGGCCTAAACCGTCAGAATGTACTGCAAAAAAAAAAGAATCAAGATTTAATATACTACTGAAAAGAATCAAGTCTGAAAGGAGCAAAAAACTTCACCACCATCTATGACTGAACACTGCAAAATCCAAGTGCTTACAGGAAATTGGGGGTTTTGGTGGTTTGGTTTTTTTTGGTTGTTATTTTTAAATGAAGGCCCTACTTGCTAATTTTTCCCCAGAACTCTTACAACTTTCCAAGCGGTTTCCCAAAACTTGGCTGAGTAATCTATTGAGGGCACAGTTTGGATATTTGTTTACTTCACTTCTCTTCAAATTTCAATGCAAGAAGCACAGGCCCATCAAAACCATGAAACAGAAAAGGATTATGTATGGCAGGTGTCTGAAATACCATCCACTTTAGCAATCTGGAATCCTGGTAACAGCAAAAGCAATTAAGACTCTGAACTCAAGCAAATTCTGTCTTCACAGCTCAAATAGTTAAATAGTGAACAGATTGACAATGGAATCTCTAGAATCTCCCTTACTGAAGTGCTTAGAAAACAGATTAAATAAATATCTGTCAGGAATTGTGTTGGTATGATTGATCCTACCACAGCCCAGGAGAACACGCTGTTGAACCTTCGAAACCCCTTCCAGCCCCCTTGCTTTTTAATTCTCTTTGAGTCAGTGAATGGCAGCATCTGCATCATTGTATTTTAGTTCATTTATCTTTTAAAAACACACTCAAAATTAAGCATATTTAATACCGTCAAGAAGCAGCAGATGATCACAAAAAGCCCACAGCCTTATGGCGACGGCAGGGAAGAGCTAGACTGGAAGAGTGCAATTTCAGGAAGGCAAAGTAGGCGAGATGGGCTGACGTTGAGGAGCTCAGAAGCAGGTGTGAGGAGATGGAAAGGTGCGCTTCTGCCAGGAAACTATCTGAGCCAGAGAGCTGCGTTTGCTTTTCCCACCACCAAAGCAAAAGCACAAGACTAAGAGTATTGGCTGCCAATGCTAAGAAAGCCTCTTCACCGTGGTGCTCATCCCAGAACAGGCTACTGGATGTGTAGCAGTGTCAAGCAGGCCTGAGGTCTGTCCGGGAGGCACAGAGTTGTAACAGAGCTTAGGCAAGGACTAAACACCCAGCCCTGAGCTTAAATGTTGCTCCTGGGCCCAGGGGCAGAGGGCATGGGTCAGGGAAATTAAAACTTAATGTCCTCAAGGCCCTGACAGGTATCGCTCTTGATCTTCGTGTCCATTGAGAGAGACAAAGTCGAGAGGGGAACTGCAGCCACACCTTAACATCTTATTACGCTAGATAGCTGCTAATTCTGATTAGCTGGAGCTTGTATCTTACTTAGTGCAGATCATTTGGTGTTAACACGGGACTAGGGATGTTAGTACAAAAGAGTCCCTGACTATAGAGCCAAACCGTGTGATAAAACTTCAGTGGTGTTCCTGCCTGTTTTTGCATAAATATTAAACTTATGGCCCAAAAGTATAAGAAATTCTATACACTACTTAAAATCTTAAAAAATAAAATAAAAATCCGGAGCAAACAAAGCCAAGCAAGGCTAATAGGACATTTTTCCATTTACTGAGAATAATTTACAGAACCTTTTCATTATGAAAGACCTCAAATGACTGGGAGGGTTTTTTTTATACAAATGATGATCCAACTTCAGGAAGATAAAGCATGCTTGACTTATCAATAATATCACTTCTCATGTAGTTGAAATTAAGCTTTCGCTGAAGTGCCATACTGAATTTGGCCTATAAACAGAGTACTCGTTTCATTAGTTTTAATAAAATTGTATGGAATCATTGCTCAATGATTTGGCGATGGAACTTAACTAAATGAAAATCATAATCAAAGCAACCTTCCAAAACCAAGAATAATGAATTAATTCTTGAAAATGTTCTTCATTCTCAATTTCTAGCAAAGAACCCTTTAACACCAAGAGTCAAGCCAAACTGCCTATAGCTGTCTTTCCTTGGCTTATCAGGTATCTCTCTTGCTGAAATAGAGATACCATTTGTAAGAAAAGGCAGAAGTATCCATGGAATAATACTTAATTGCTTCTAATTTGAACAGCAAGCACTTAACGATGAGAGCAACTTTTTTGAATATCTTCTGACATTTAAGATCGCACGAACAGGTATATGCTATGTCTCACTTTCAGACATCTGCTTTGGGCAGTTCAATTCACAAATCCAGCTTCAGTGTCAGCTGAGAAGGGCAGGGCACTGGAGATTCTTAGTAGCTCCTATCAACAAGGAGTAGAAAATGCTGGCTGTAAGGTTAGCTGGAGCTAAAAGTTAACAAAGGGTAGGCTTGAAAACCTGCTTCTCCAAGACTCCCAATTCTTGTCTACGATGTTGAATCATTTGTTTATACATAAATGCCTGAAAAGCTTCTTGCATCACAGCTACACATACACTACTAATTAATACCCAGGCGTTGTCCTGTGATCATCCACACTGACATGCTGCTAGCACAGTCCTTGGCACCGCTTGGGTGCTACACCAGTTCTTAGCCTCCCAAACCGCGCCTGGACCTGCTTTCAGTGTAGTGCGTCTACTAGAGGCTATGTCCAGCACACAGGTTGGATGCACCCACCTCAGTTTGATAGCTAAAAGAATTTAATATATGGATTCTGATGTATTATAGATATCCTATCCTGTTCTAGGCAACATCTGGTTCCAGCATGCCAAATGGCTTCAGTGCAGAGGCTAGGCCAGGTCCATTTCGTTTATCGGCACAGACTCTGCAGTAGTCTCTTGGCACAGAAAACTAGTCCCACTGCTTTTTCCGAAGACTCAGTATCTTTCTCTCCAGGCTATGAAACGTGGCTTCAGTCACGTCCCTCAGCACAATGAGTTCAAATCTGAAATTCTTGTATCTCTTTCCCCGAAAAGCGCCTATACCATGAGGCCACAGGACAAGGCTGAAACATTTTCCATTACCCAGTTGAAGCTGTCCCTTATAAACAGAGAAAGGACAGTGGTCAAAAAGGAAAGGGCAAAAGCATAAACATACCAACAAGAAAGATCCTGACTCTACCGTAACCGAGCAGGAAATTCTTGAGAGGGAGGAGCCTTGGGTTCCTCTGCCTGCTCTTAATATTGTTTATAATTATTTTTCCCTCTATTTTATGTTGTACACATGAGCCTGAGGGTAGGGACAAGATCATGGAACTTCCCACTTTTAACCAAGTGGACCTGCATTAAGCTCTGCACTACTGCTGCTAGTATTTCAGGTCACCTGAGAGAGCTTTTCAATTTAAAAATGTTATCTCTGCACAACCCTGTAAAATGGGGAACAGAGGTAGATCACCAGGCAGGTAGAATACACTAAATTTCAAAAAAAGGGAAAGAAAAAAAAAAAAGACAAATCTTCCATGTGAACAGCAGCATGGTGACAGAATTAACTTTCTTTTCCTGGAGCTTTTTTAGTTCATTTTGTTTGAGGTTTTTCTTGGCTCTATACCTGTAAAAAACTACAAAATTTGACTTTATCATTTCACTTTGCTTCATTTCCTAAGATGCTGTTGTGCTTACATGTGGCTAAGCCATGATTGATAGATTAAGGAGCAATTTCAACCCATCTTTTAAACTTGCTTTGTGAATTTTTTCTTTTTTGACACTGCTCCATGCCCCTAAGTAAAGAATTTTAATTACTTCTAAGTTGAATATCCTTTTTTTATACATATATATAACTATTTAAAATATAAACATATGTTTAACTGAGCTTTGCTCTTTTATTCACAAGTATTTATCTGCAGTTTTCCATCAGACCAAATGGGCACAAAAAAAACCGCTGTCTGAAAAGGAACAAACATACAATTAAGAGAATCTACAAGTCATCTTCAAACAGCTGTCTGCTCATAATACAGATGAATACTCCAGATACTTCTCAAAAGTCTTCTAAGTATCATGCCACCAAAGGTACTAATTTTCCCTGCCAATTGTAAATTTTTATGTAACAGTAACTAGGTTGATGTCAAAGAACTGAAACAAAATTGTATACCATATGTCATAACAGAAGTAGCTTATAAAGATTAGCATATTTATATGACAAAAAATGTATTTTAAGTAATGCAAATATGAAAAAAAAATATTTGTAAAAGCATTTTTTTTCACATCAACTTAAAGTATGCTTTTCTACTTTACTTTTACAAGATCAAAGAAATTAAATTGCATTCTATATGAATAAATTCCATCCTTAGAAAAAGTAACATCCAATATTGTACAAAACGTCAACAGTCAATACTTTATCCTTCCAAACTGTAAAGGTAGGGCCTGAACAATAACCCATTTCATCCAAGATAAGATGGAGAAGTCAGTCCGTTTGGTGCTGGTCATAATGACTCAAAAACATTTCAAGTTAAAAACCATGCAGGACAAGAACTGAACATATAACTCTACATTTTTAACTAAAATCCAGTATTTCTGATGTAAGCCTACTTTTGTACATTTCTACTTGGGTATCTCAATTCTTTTAGACAAACATTTTAAACCAGCACTTTTTAAACATTTTTTAAATCCCATTTTAAAATCTGAGAAGTAATGCTAATTGAGGATGAAAAATTAAAAGCATGTGTTTTCAGAAGAAGACCAATATGAAAATTAAACTGTTATTAAACCCAAAACTAATGGATTATTAGCAAGCTATATTTACCTTTATTATGGTCATTAAGTCTCGAAGCAGCAATAAAGTCAGAATAATATTTGTATACCTCCAGGATACGTGGTTCTCTACAGAGCTGATGGACTAACATGCACTTCGATGTACTCCACATGTACTGTGTTATATGGCCTTTGGTGATAATAGATAATTTAGCTAACCTAATTTAACGTAAATATTAAAATAGTTTGCCAGAGGAAACTGTATGCTAGTTAAATATATATTTTGCCTATTAGGAACACGATTTGTTACATAAGAATTCTCACCAAAAATAGTTACAGTTCTCTGACAAAATTTTCAAAATGTGAAAACTCACTAAAAATAACTCTAATAATTACAAATGCAAAAAAAAAATAAAAATAAAAACTACAAAACTCCTTTTGATGAGGAGGCAATTTTTTCCCATTACTGTGGCGTTCATGTTCACAATCCAAAGTTCTGAGTAGCAGATTTTTATATTATTAACACTGCCGTATAAACTAGTCAATATAATAAAAGTCTCTAGTAAACTGATGAAACCATCTTCGAGGTTTGGTTCTTTTGTCTTTATAATTCTCTTCAACTAGACTGAGAGTAATCTCATCTTCATCCACTCTTTATGATGCACTACTAATAATCTGTAATGGAATTAATGGGGTAGTTCCCAGGAAGAAAGCAGTACAGCTACAAGAATATTTTTGTTGCACAGTTCTTTCAACCCACTATTCATAGCTAAGAGAGTACTTTCATTTCCCCCCAATAGCTATTCAGTGATACAGAAATATGCTTAATAAAATCAATTTTTCTTCCCTTACATTATGTCATATTGTCAAATAGATTTTAAAAAGTGAATGACTAATATTTGCAATATCAATGCAATACTGATGCTGTGCAAGTGCTTCACCAGCACTTGCTCAGATAATTTTGCCTCGAAAGAGTTTGCATAGGTTAATTGTTCAGAGCTTAATAAACAATTCTGCGGATGATGCACGAAGAGAAATAGGATCCAACGTGGCCAAATAGCCATCAAGACACTAAAGAAGAAAAATGACGAAGGATTCCTCTGCCACTCTAATCACAGTAATCCAATAAAACTCTCCTACCTATCTCCAGTCTTATAAACACAGATCAGAGGAGGTCCAGGAGACGGATGATATTTGATAAGTAAATATCCTTTTCAAAAAAAGTGATGGGATGTGCCACGCTTATCCTTGTTCCATGTACAAAAACTTACGGTTTATGTGCAAACCCAAAGGCTTGACGTTCATTTTCATAAACCAGTTGGACTAACTGGAACCTGAGGCACTGAAGGGTGAGAGAGATGTAACTGTGTAGGCTTCAGGATCAGAGCGGAGCTCTATCCCTCTGGAATCCCCAGAGATTGTAGCTCTAAGAAAACCCTCTACGAGAGCCAGCAGTTTTTAGTTGGTTTTCCTATTGAACTTTTTTCCCTGTAAGTGACAGTTTGTGAGATATGTATTCTATTCTCTGCCCAGATGGACAGTATCAGGAATTTACAGATAAGAAGTCAAGAAAGAGCCTTCATCTTCCAGTGCGGAAAAAAGCCCTTTATGCAGGATCTCTGTTGTCTCCCACATACGACATCCTTTCTGCTATGAAAAGTCCCTGCACTAGCTACAAAAAAAACAACCACCACAACAACCACCTCAACCAAAGGCAGACTAAACAAGGAGCAGGGGTAAAGGCAAGCTCTGGGAATACAGGACGCTGGGTTTTATAGGAAGGAGTTTCTACAGAAAGAAGAAAGTTACATAAGGATATAAGGTATCTTGAATTCTAGTACGGACTTGTAAAATAATGGCAATTTGAGAAAATCGTTTTGCTCATCTTGCCTTTCTTTTTTTTTTGTACTATGAAACACCTATAAGAAGTATCAATGGGAATGTTTGAGGTACTGGGAACACATCTTTCCTTTGAATCTAGTGAAAGGAAAGGACAGAGTTCAGAATAAATGTTGCATTCTTGTAACTGGGGAACCCACACATCTGGAATAGCCAAGTACAGTAAAATGCAACTCACAATTCAGTATTGCTTTTTCTGTCCAGAATCCCTTCATAAGCAAACACATTTTAAGACTCAAGACTTGGAAAAAACATCTAATTTTATTAAATAGCTCACACATGCTCCAGAAGAAGAGTGAAGATGACTGTCTTTTACTAACTTAGTGAGCCATCAAACTGCTCTCTGCACCTTGCTAAGCAACATGAGTCAAAATGTACTATTTTTTGTTTGTTTGTTTACTATATACATGAAGATATAGTCTCGTATCTTGCGTTTGTCTGGTTCAAACAAAATTTCTGTTTAAAACTCCTTTCATGGTTTAAAAACCCTTCATGGTTTTGATCTTCTCAACAGCCTCATTCTATTTATTTTCTTAAGCCTCTTATATAGATCCAAAATGAAACGTATAAAAACAAAAAAAAACACACCACCACAACTCACAAAACCAAAACATGGAACTCCTTGCCTTTATTATGAGCTGCTATGAAAATTATACATCCCAAAAGGCAAGTATTTGTAGCATAAAATCCTTACTTTTAAACTCATTTTTAACCTGGAAAGGGTATTACTTCCATTACCAATCTGAGTGAGTAGACACGGAAATTTTTCAGTTCCTGAAACACACTGAGGCACATCCTTTTTCACATACAAAATCCCCCACATCTACTTATATGCATTAAAAAAAAAAAAAATAGAGATCAGAATAGCAGTAAGAAGAGGAGAGCAATTCACACACTGACATTAAAGACCTTAATTAGAATTTATCTATATAACTTCGGTAATACTTATTAGTAAACCCTACTGTAGACATTAATTCCTCCACCAAAAAAGTTTTAAAAGCTTCCCAACATAAGCGAAGCTTTTAAATGCCTAGAGAAAAACTATTAAGAATTTTATAATAGCAATACAAATATTGAAAGCTTATAATCTTTCAAAATATTTTCAAATAAAAATCACCATGTTGAACATGTAAGCTTTACTGCATCTAGGCTGAAATGAAGAGCGCCTACTTTTATGCATCACTTTATTAGTAAAATTACAGTAGTTACCATGTTCAGCTAAGCCATACAGATCTTTACATTTCCTTTTATGATACTAGTTTAGATGATCATTTCTTCCTAACAAAAGGATTCATTGTAATTAGCCTAATAACTTTGGCAAGTTCTAAAATACAGGAGATGTGTAGTATATAAGGGAGGGAGAGGGAAAGAAGACCTTTTTGTGCCACATGAATATATAATAAAGCACTTCATTTTTCTCCCCAAATTTAAAAGCACAGTTAATAAATGACCAATAGTGATGACAGATCATCCTTTAGCAGGGACTCAAAGAGCCAAGGTTTCAAAGAGCTTGAAACCTGCCACCTTTAACTGTTTCTTCCAAGATGGTACGTCTGAAAGATCTGATCTCTGCTTCTGACAGAAGTGCTGCAGACACAATGACAGGAAAAAACACGACTAAGTAGTTGAATAACCACGAGTGTTTTGACTCTAACGTGATTTCATTTCACAAGGCGGATCAGTGAGATTTCAGATCTCCATTTAAGATCCTGCAGTTTCATGGAGTTTCTCCCGATCTATATACAAGGTACAAGGAACCCTAGCTTTAAGAGGAGTCATAGATACAAATTATGCCAAGAAATATGAAATTCAGTAAATTTTTGCATAACACATAACACAAGATACTGACCGTAATGTCTGTATCTCAAACAAAAAAAAACAAATATTCCACCCTGTTCTGTCTTTTGGCTTAAGAAAAACATCTTAATGTTCCTTAAGGTCACAACGTTTTAGATGATTACTCCAATATCACTGTTTTCATATAGTTTTAAACAACTAAAGAGTATTAAGTGTATAACAGCAACAACTAAGATCTAAATATGAAACTAAAATTCTTAAAATATATTCCAATTTTTCTCTAGCATAAAGAAAATAAATAGATAATTTTGAGCAGGTCTGAAAGGTCTATACAATTAAATATGGATTGACTGCACCTCACAGAAAGAGTTTTTTTTAAACTCAAACCATGTACAGAGTTTAAAGCTTCGACTTAAAATATCAGAAGCACTTTTAAATGCATTTTGAAAAATTTGTGTGAAATGGGAATGAGTAAACCTCACAAAAGGAAGAAGGAGGCCTCCAAAATGAGTGTTTTAAAAATTGAGATGTTGTTAGAAGGCTTTTATAAAGGCTGGACACTATGAATACTATTTCTGTAGCTTAATACCATGGGGGTTTTTTTCCTATGCATTATCACCCCACTGCTTCTGTCAGCAGTATTTAGAGGAGCAGCTGAAGGCACCTGAGTAGGGGAGAAGAACTAAGAGTGGAAATGATTGCTAGAACAGTATTTTCCTTCTTCCACCGCACCCTGAGGGTCACGGTTCTGAACAGCACAGGGTGCAATTATTTAACTGAATGCCAAACGGCACAAAACATTCTTTCAGATATGCTAAAATAGCCTATTAAAAAAGAATTATTAAAAACAGGGCGAAGGCATTAAAATGTAATTTTGGAAAATATAATTATGCAAAGCACTAATATGCCTAATAATAATATGCTAATTTAAAATGTCTTTCTACATAGATGTAGTACTTTGTCTACCAAGACCAGAGAAGTAAAAGAACTTCCGACCAGCATCAATACCACAGCTCCAGGGGCCTTGGACACACAGCTTCAAAAATCAGCAAGATATCAATCACTATAGACAGATCTTCTTACGTACAGCACTTTCTACTTGTCACCTTACTACTTGACCTCTGAATAGGTTTGTCTTGTGGTTTATTTTTTATTTGCCTTTTTGCCGCATCTGACCAAGCATGCGGACACCGGTTATTCCACACGTAGCCACTTTTCCAGAATTTCACGGCAGTTGAGATCGTTGGATGTTTGGAAAAGTGACTGGGAGCTGCAAAGATGTACAAAACCAACAGTTGCTTTTTTACACAGAATATAAGATTTGACTGAATTATGAGAAACCCCTCTCTGGCAACTCTAGGACTAGTTTGGGGAGCTCTTTCAGTCAAGGCAGCCACATCCTTACGACAGCACTGTATCTGGTCTCCTAATAAAACCAACAATCGCACACGCCCAACACCAACGCTCACTAATGGCTTATAAAAAATGTGCAATATGCCATAATTTACCAAAGCACCGATGCCTAATCACTTCATGCTGCAATGAATTTCAAGTAAACAAGAGTAGTTTTGCCATTAATTCTAATATAGTGACAGCAACCACCCACTTCACTACAGTGAACATCTGCCCCAAAAGCCGGCTTATCGGTATTGATACTGTCCAGCAGCTCTACAGGAGGATATTCAGAACACTAAGAATTCTCCTAAGAATCGTTCTGATATGCAAGAACATTTGTGGAAATCCACAAATGCTCAGAGTTTATTTTTTATATATAATATGAAAATTTTGACCTCGTTTGTATTAAACCATCAGGACAGATATGAAATGATATCACTGATCATTTCTTAACCTAGTAAATCATTTTGACCAACTGCACACACACAAACTCTTTTCTTTTGCTCACCAAGCCAGCAGAGCGATCAAAAAGAGCTGAGCATTTTGTTACTACCCAGCTGCACTAGCACATGAGGATTGAAAACTTCTAAGGATGTAACTTCAGCTGAGATCAGAACACAGCCCTAGCAGAGAGGTTCTTCCACAGCTGAAGAGTTTACACTGGGCCTGATGTAACTGAGCCACTGAATAAAAGTAGAAAATTAGAAATACTGCTTCCTAATTCACCTGCCACCAATTTATAGTGAAAAATCACTTCCCTTTATGACTGTACTTTCCAACGTGTGAAAGCTTTTGTATTTTGTCATTTGTAAGTATAGAAATACAACTCCTGCTTAGTACTGCTCTTTGATTTAACCCTTGATTTATTAGGTATCACACCGAAACTAACAATTTAAAGGGCAATGAAAACAATCCTGGTTAGTGACAATAGAATCTAGACCAAGAAATACCCTCCCTTCATTGAGGCCATTTAGGTGAAGCCTCCACTGTCGCTGAGGTAATTTGAAAAGCTCTGTCTGCTGCCTACACCTTCCTCTGCCGACAGTTTTCAGTTTCATTTGCCTGTGTTTTAGTTGGGGGTTTAGTTCTGCTTATGTCTCTTCTCACTGACTGCCAACTTATAGAGGAAATTGCCTATAGAACTGAAATATTAAAACAGATGCATTCAGCACAATGTCAAACATGCAGACTCAATTGAGGAAAAGTTTTAAACCTCTACTGAGTCAAAGAGCATTTAGGGTGAAGGTGATACCACATTTGTTGGTGAAAGTTATTTTTGCAGGCATCAGGCTCCCATTCTGCATTGCTGAAGAGGAAAAATACCCATCTCTGCCCATGAGACGAGGACGGTCCCATTGCAGAGCCATCTTACATGTTCTCACTGGCTGCTCCACTAAGTATTTTCTTATATCGTGGAGCTTAACATTTTTTAAATGTCAAAAATTTAACTTTTAGATCGTTCCTGGATTTCTGTAACTGTTCTGTTCTGGTTTTGGGTAGCAGAAAACGTAGCCATATCCAGTATACAAAAGCTGAAAATTACACTTAGGAGAAACCTGAATGGGACTGACAAGGCATCAGTTTAATTATGCGACATTTACATAGTGAATGTAACATTGAATTACCAGCACTTAAAACTTTTGAGTTTGACATGACTGTCATTAACTCCGAATTCTCAACCGAAGATTCAGAAAAACATGCATAAATATTTGACCCATTAAATGCTAATGATAAATCATACAGAATGAAAATAATTAAATCTGAGAAAGACTGCTATCAACACTACTGTGGAGGAACTTGAAATAGATGTTAGGTACCAGATAAATGACTTCAAGGTAAGTTTTCAAAACGCACAGGTATCCAATCTACCTCGCTCTGTCGCTCACTGCTGCTTCAAACTTGTGGATAAATGGGAGATTTATCCTCAGAGTCACCTGAAATTTTGCTGATCATGAGTTCATTAAACAGTACGATCACTGGCCTATTTTGTAATTGAATTAAGGTAGAATCAATTAACATATTCTCCCATTTCCATGAACAGAAATGCTTAAATACGAAATATTGCCCTTGTTGTATGGATAACAAGCACGAGTATGATTAGGTTTTGTGAACTGAAAACACCTTCTCTCAGTCTACAAATTATAAGAAGTTATTATATAAAATATGTATTCCTTTCATGAGGAAAAAATCTCCACAGACCTCTCAGTAGTTCTTAAAAGCTAAGAATCTTGCACACTAGTTTCCAGAGAGAAGATAGCAAAGAACTTAATCAAAACAATAAAAATGTTTAAGATAACTAGAAAGAATACTATTTTCCTTGTAAAATATGTTATTTTTAAAATGACGGTTGCACGTACTGATGCAGGAAATTGATTTAACAATAATTCACCTCCGTTTCTCCATTTAAGACAAGTCCAATGTTGCTCATGACCAAGAAGCAATTAGTCATGTTTGGAAAAAAAAAAAATCCAAAGAGTAACAGGAAATTAGTTACATTTTTCACCTAAAATGCTGTGTTTGAAGTGACAGGTGTTAAAATGGTTTTAAAACGTAAATTGTTGCTCCCTCTTGAAAAAAAAAAAAAAAATCAATCGGGCTTCTTCATGGCAATAAAAATAGCAAAGGTGAAACACAGGAGTTACTATTCTTATCTCTTGCCTCTTAGTCTGATAAGACATTTTTGAAAAACAATGCCGGGGATAATCTACCATTAAACAATCTTTCTGATTATCTGTTGTGAACAAGGTCTTCCAGCACAACAACAGCCCAGCTTCACATAATACAAGTGTCCTAGAAAATCTATTCTGCGTCCAGTTAGAGGGTAACTAAGGTACCTGTTCCACAATTTCCAGGTAGAATCAAGGATCTACAACTGTCACCTCAGTCTTTTACTTGCAGTAGGCATTATTGATATTAGAAGAGCATGTAGGAGCAATAATGGGAGACCAGGAGAATATTGTGGTAGAGGCTTTACTAACCTGGGAAAAAAGATAAAGCAAACAGAGGATGACAGGGAGACATATAGATGGGCACACATGAACAACGAGACACTGCATCATGAGACAATAGTATTGCCAGGGCATTATCAGCTGAGCTACTGTAAAGGTGGTTTTGTGCAACACAGAAAAAAAAAAAAAAAAAGATTGCTTGAAGACCTTAAAAGACTTATTTTTTCATGGATAAGGAGCTTCTCCTAAACAATGGAGACAGAAGGGAAGAAAGCACAAGGGTGCTATTTTGCAAATGCTACGTTAGGATTATAGGTTAGAATCGAGTTTATTCAACCTCTTGATAGCGAAGGAAAAAAAATAGTCCTGAATAACCTGCAAGAAAAGTTAGTTCTATCTCTAAACACACAGATTCCAGAGGACTTAAAATTACATCAACCAGTAACACACACGCGAGAGAATTCCCCTTACCTCCTCCCACCCACTTCCGTCCTACAGCGCTGTGCACTTGCCATGTGTTCTATGTTATGATAAACGTATCTTTGAATGGCAGGTACGGTATAGCACCATATATTTCTTTCCCAATTACTGCATACCACTTCGCTATTTCAAAAGTATTTAGTCATGAATTGCATTTGCTCTTCTTGACAGATAAGAAATAAGAAACAAAGGACATTCCCCAAAGTGGCAGGAAGAGAGCAATGACCGTGTTGGACGGAGTTTGTATTTAACACAAATATTAGGTGAGTAAACAGCAGCAGTATAAAAAAAATTGCATTTTTTCTAAGTGTCTGAACATTTGAATATTTGCATTACAGTTCCATTATTTTCTTAGTACCTTCTCTCAAAAGGTAGCCTTGCTCCTGAGTTGATTTCCTGAGCACTCGATGCTAAAAACACAAACCAAAGCCACAACATTCTCAGCTAATAAATATACAAAGTTAGACAAATAAGAATCTCAGAATGAAAGTAGCATCCATAAGATCTTCGAATTCTTTGTGCAATAATGAGTTACAAGCTTCAATTTCAGCCTGGAATCAATGTGGGGCCACTTTGGCAACATGCAGTGGAGCTATGTATCATAATTCTCTGCTTTCTGGTCCAAGAGGGCTATACCCAACAAATTATTTTTTAGATAACTTGTTAGACCTAGGAGTTTATTAGAAAAATATATGGCTTATGGCTTGAAAGACCATAAAGCGGTTTAAAGAGACCTAAGGGACAATGATTTATCTACCAGAATCAACTCTCTCTTCAGGCTGCCGCAATAGAGCATGGAAATGTGAAAAACAGGATTAAAGATTCAAGTTATCTGCTTAAAAACTGCAAATGCTTTATCATTTATCAAAAATGACACTTCAAAAGTTATCTGGATGGTGTGACCTAAGATTGTACAACCCACTTCCACTTTGTGCGTAAAGTGGCATTAAAGATTTCCTTGTATCAGAGTTGTTGCATCTCATACCACCTTTTTTTACCCACTGAATCTGCACATTAGATAGAAACGTTTAAAAAATAATACCTGGGGAATTTGCAACAAGTTACAAAGCATGGGGGTTTAAAAAAAAATAAATTATTCCCATTATTGGTCTTGAGAATGAGATGTAAGGGGATTAAGGGGAATATTAACACTGCCTAACTTTAGCATGTACCTTACAGGATCAGAGTAGGAAGACTCCATCTAACAGATGGAGAAACTCACTGAAAGGGTCTTTCAGAGAAGGAATACAAAGTTAAGTCTTCTAAACCACTCCTGTAAAGGCACGAACCTTTCTCTTTTCTACCCAGGAACAGTGGTCTCCACATGTTTGTAAGAAGTCAGGCAGCGTACATTCCTTTGGGGTTTGTCTGAGCCTGAAAACTCTGACAATTCAAAGTGATCTCAGTGCTGGCTGCCAGGGTCATACCCCCTGGCCACACATTCCCATCACCTCTTTTGCATTGTTCCTGCTGCTTGTGTGAGCCCAGTTTGAGTAGTTCAGGGAGATAAACAGCTGAAAATTAACTTTAAAAACACTTCCCGCAAAAATACTTCTCTAGATCTACGTTTTTTGTATTAGTGAGGGTGCTGTTTGTATTACACCTCAGGGGCATTTCACAGATAAAACATATGGTTAGCAACAAACTAGTATATATTCTAGTTGTATAGATCTATAGATTTATTATTTCTTGTTGCAAAGGTGGAGCAAAAAATTTAACTCATAGCAAACCAAAAATCCTAATGCTCAAGATACAGTACATAAATACCATGTATGTCTAAAAGCCAAGAACTTTCATAATTAATAGATCATACAAAAACAGGCATATAGGTTTAAAAGTAATTAAGTTAGTATGCCCAGTAAAATAAAAGATTTTTCCCTTCTAAGCCATGTAACCCCTTGAACCTGCAAGTGTTACATGAATTGATTCCTACAGAGCCTGTTGGAAGCTCTAGGGCTGTGACATTTCAAAGATGATGTCCATAAAGGAATTGGAAAATTTTACTTATGTGAAAAAAAACCTGAACATATTACATCTATTTAACACCAATTTATAACCAGTAAAATGAGAAAACAGTGCCCACCCCATATGAAAGCAAGCCAACTACTATACATCTCCAATTGAATAAATTTAACTAGGTTACATGTGAGGCTACTTCTCAGAAGAGTCTCAGGGAATAAAAATCATGAAATTGTCTGAAATAGTCTGTAACAAGACCAGTATCAGCACAGGCAGAAATAACTCCAGAAACACCAACTTCTTTGGAAAGAGGCCTTTCATGAAGTTGTATTTTTGTTCTGCATGAGCTATATGAGTGGTGAAGGGTCATCTCTGAGGCACATGGAGTGAAGAGTCTTTATTCACTAGAAAACACTCACTCAATAGTCAGAAATAGAAACCAAGTCTCACAAATCACCTGCTTTCCAGCTGTAATAACTGTAAGTAGCCTAATCTAATGCCTTGCTCTAGCTGCTAGCAGCTCTTCCCTTGGTCCACACAAAAGTCTTCTTGTGCTAAATTTAAAAGATTTGAAGTAAATGAAAGATGGCGACAAGCAGCGTCAAGAAAACAAAATACTGAAAAACTGATCAGTGAGCAGTATTCAATCTTAGTTCTGCCTAATGCAGACAGTAAAATAATAGCTATCCATTTAAACTTAATCATAATGCACACGCAGAAAGAATTCAGATTAAAGATGCACAAGCTACCTTAGTTCTGGCATCTCCTAAGCTCTGCACGAATCTTATAAAAATTACTCTAGTTTATGTATTAGAATGTCAAGAAAACACAATTTTGAGAATATTAACAAATCATCAACTTGTTCATTAAAAACTATTGAAATACATAGTATATACGTACACATGCAGAGGAAGAAAGGTCTATTTCTGCAACAAACTCAGCACGAACAAGATCTTGCTCCATGAAGAATCTAGTTGCCTCTAGTCTGCCCCAGATTCATTACAGCAAAAAGGTCCAAGTGAACCAAATAACTAGTCCGTTCAGAAGGTAATGTTGAGGTAAAGCTGTTAACAAAATCGCTAAATGCATGAAAACCTTTTCTTTGAATCAAGAGTGCATTCAAGACATGTAGGTATGTGCTGGTAAGAACAATAAAAAAACAAACAACATCCCTTTGAGCCGTTCGAAAGCACAAATCCTTCACTTACCAGCTTCCTAATATTTCACTTCAAGATTGTCTATTAACATTTCTACAGTTTGCTTAATCAGTCGGACAATCTTTAAAATATTAGCCAGTATTTGTCTTTGTTATTCAAAATACGACTGTGCACCGAGATGTCAGAACTTTCCAGAATAGCCTTTTAAGGACTACGAGCCATGGACACAGATTCCCTCCCATTTTTCCTAAGTGATGTGAAAGCCACATGGCACTGACCGCCATAATCTCTCTCTCTGTCCCTAAGTCGGTCTCAGGATCTTGAGGTAACACATGAAAACAACACCGATAACCACCGACTACACGTGGTCTTCCCTCACCTTGGACAGTACATGGCACTCGCAAGAGCCCATGCGAAACACTGTACTTAAAAAGTGAATAGTTATGTACACAGAGCTCTTTGAACTTGCTTTAAGTCTTGAGAATAAGTCATTTTTCAACAGAATGTAATCACAGAAACCAAACCCCGTTACCACAGTAGAGGGAGTTACAAGTCGCACGGTACGGCCACAGAAAAAGCCAACTCTTTCCACTCGTTTTTATTTAGACTAGGCCTGCACCTACTCCTCCAAATGAATACCTTAATTATTATAATTATATACACAAAGAATTCACCTGTTTAAAAACTAGCACGCACTTAAAAGCGTAGATCTAAAGAAAGAGAGCACACGAGGTAAATCCAATGGAAATTAATGAGTTTCCAATAAACAATGACAGAATCTTGGAATTAGAAATGCATCGTTCTATATTTAACGCAGGATGCTTTTCACTCTCCAGTAAGTACTGTCCCCACATTTAAGCATCTCTCTGTCCTTCCAACAACTAAATACTCTATGCAATCTCCTTACCATCTCTGCATCTAATGCAGTTTGAAATTTGCTTGAAAATGCTTCCTACACTTAGCATATTTATAAGTAACACCAGATCAAATACTCGAATTTAAAAAGTTTGCCCCCAGAAACAGTTTCTTCTACTTTCCATGTCACGGCTTCTGTCAAATCGTCGTACGTATCAGTATCATCTTAAACGCACATTCAGGTATGTGTAGAATTCTGAATTTCAGATTTGATCAAGTAGCATAAAAAGATTACACTTCCATTGCTGTAAAACTAAGAAAAAAAAAAAAATCAGACAAGCTTCTCTTTCTTAATATTTAAAGATACCCATCTCCTGCTGGAGAAGCTTAAAGCTTTGCACTGCTTTTATCTATTTTAAAATCATTCTGAACAACAGTGATCAGTCCAAAGAAGTATATTTTCTAAGTAGTCTTTCACTCTTCAACAGAAGACAGGCACTGGGAAGGTACTTAAATCCATTAAGACACACATTGAGTAGCCCCTAGCAACTTCCAACCTATTTAAATAAGCAGACTTTTTTCTATTTCCATGCAAATATTCTAGCATTTTAATAAACATTTGGTACCTCAGTAGACATCGGTGTTTGTTAATCTCATACCTGAGTAATAACTATCAGTCCTGCAGTGAGCTCTACGTATTCAACAGGACTACTGAGCTAGAGGTCACTGCAGGATAGTCGTCTTCTGACTACGGCAGTTAGATCCTGTGTCAAAATGATTCACTTCTACCATCGCCTTGTAAATTCTAATTTGATAATTACAGTGATTATCAATTAGCATCTCAACACTATTTGATGACACATAATGACTGGAGGCTAACTAGCACCTCATAGTCAAATTTAGCAAAAATGCCATGAGAAGAGGCAGGGTGGCAAGGCTAAGGAGACATCAAGAACCAAGCCAACAAAGAAATGTGCAACAGTTTTCAGGTTACTTCTTCTGACAAGCTTCCCATTCGCAGACAGGCCAGGGTGAGCTGGGTGAGACACGGACACAGTCTGAACAGGCATCTGTGCAGCTCTGCAGCTGTCACTGAACTGGGACTACCCTTCTAGGTGCATGGGACAGGCCACAACCTTCGTCATCCAGACATTTCCTCCACCTAGAAAATTCCTCCCACAAGGAGAAGGTCTGCACTAACAATACTAAGGCTCGAAGAGAATGCTTCATTATTCAGCACAATCAACCACTGTATGTTTTGTGATAATTAAATTCACTTGAAAAAGGGAAAAGAAATCAAATAAATCGTTATATCTAATTATATACAACTACCGGAAGACAGAAAAGCTGAGAAGCTAAGTACAAAATGAATTTACAAGTGGTTTTATCTACAGTTCACCTCTAGATCTACTTTTACACAGATGATCATTCAAGTCTAGAGAATTCTCAACCAACCTGTTGCAGTGGAAAAACCTTTTCTTCCATTCACCTTACAGTATAAGATACTTAGTCTCAAAGACTTTATCTAATCTGTTTCTGGTAAACTAAGAACTTGCATTTCAGGATGCCCGAGATATTTTTTCTGTCTTTAATGCTAAAATAATTCTTATAGAAGCATTAGTTCCTTATAGCATAGTAGTATGATTCATCGAGCCAGCCACTGCCCGTATAGCTAGCATGTTCACTTTTTTATCAGATAAAAGGACTGGAGTCATGTAATTCTCTCATGCATATGACCACATCATTCCATTAAAAACTTTCTGTGGCTGAAGCAGAGTTTCCATTTTCACAACTGATCTTTATAAAAATTGTCATCTTCTCTCTAAAGTAAATTTTTGCATAAAAATAATGAATGCATTAGAAACCATTAGAATTCAGAATGCAAAAAGAACCGTAAGTTATAAATTAATACAAACTTTGTGAAAACCTAATAGAAGCATTCTGCACGAAGACCTCCTTGCTGGTTTCTATGTCAAAGAAGTTTTAGAGGACTAACTGTAATTTGCATTTTCTGCATTATGTAAAAATAAAACCGCATTTTGTTTCTGCATTATATAAGTGTTTTATCATTGGTTGTTTCATGTCTTCTATACTCCATACCTTTATCTGCACGAATATCTCTCAGAAATAATGTATCTTCCGCTCTTTGCTTCCTCTCCTGCTCTTAAACACTGTTGGGTAAAAAACTAACTTGGACTTTTCTTCAGGATAGTTTGTAAACACTGCAGAGCTCCCTGAGACTTGTGTTACCTGAAACTGGCACTACTGCAAACACTTAGTAATCTGAAATATGATGGCCAAAACAAATTGTCTATACTAGGTGCTAAACAAAAGTTTCCATTCACTTTTTAATCCAGTAAGAGAGCTAGTTGACTACTAAAGCACAGAAAACTGGTTTACTTTGCATCTAAATTGATTCCTGAATCACTGGCACTTAGAAGTGCCTCATATGAAAAATTTTTGCGTTTTTAATGTAAATAGTAAGAATCATCAGCATTTGTCTTTCAAAAGGAAGCATCACAGTGGCATCTATCAACAACAACTACCAGAAGGAAAAAAAAAAAAAGAAAGAAATGACGTGAATGTTAATTTGCAGGGAGAATTATTTCAGGTATGTCTTGTTTCAGAATAACAATGCCCTGTCAGGGCTTGCAGGCCTCAGCATAAGTAGTTTGGAAATAGCAATGACAGCATAAACAAAGCACTGAAAAAGGTTTATGAGGGTGGAGTCCATTATTAAAACACCAGATTAAAACTCTTCTGTATCCTGCGGCTCCCAACTTTGTGAGGATGCAGCAGGAAACCCTGAGGAGACAAACTCCAGCAGACTTCTCTTAGAACCCTTCCTCACCACACAAGCCCCATCCAGTTATTAAAGCTGAATGCACCGTTGTTCCCTACGAAACCCTCGAAAACAAAGAACTCAAACACAAAGACCGTTCCCCTTCAGAGAGTAGAACTTCCGCTGCTCATAACGAACTCCTCGTCCCACCCGACACAGTTCTGCCTTGTCCAGCACACACCACTCCAGCCAGACAATGCACCCAGCAATAAAACTCAACCCCAGCAAAGAAAGTGAAAGCTGCGTTTGTTCAGCCTGTTCTTTGGCGCAGCCAACTGTAATGCTTCTGCCTGCCATTTATTGTTTACTCTGTCAAAGGATTATTAAGAATTAGGCTGCATTTGGCGATTTTTGATTTTTTTTCTTTTTTTTTTTCCGCGAAGGGAATTTACATGCAAAGTGACTGACACTTGATATTTGCAGTCTATTGGTCGACTCTGACCCTTCGTTTACAAGTGACTCATTTGACTGCAAGGAGCTCTGATGTGGAAATGCTCAGATAGGAATCAATTGCAGTTTTTGTCTCGGGTAAATGTTACTTGGCAATCCAAAAGCAACGAACAATGCTCGAACCGAGGTTCACATAGAATAGTACTCGTATGTTTAAAGAATTCCTTTTGCATGCCTGATTTAGCTCTAGTCGGCGGATTTACGACTCCCCTTCTCCTAATAACTTATCTCGGTGCACAGCGGTTTTAAACACACACGCACAACCAGCGGTTAACTCTTTTGCTGCCTGAAAGAACAGAAATGTAAAGAGGTATTTAAATAAATTTTAAAAGCAGGTTTGGTCCCGATAGGGCTTTTGATTCGCTGTGGGAGGTTGGGATAGGGGAAGGACAGGACGAGAAGGGGAGACACGTAGGTACAGTTTGCAAATCCCTGTTCCATAAAGAAACGATTGTGTGTAAGGAAAGACCATTCCTACATTAAATCAGCTTAGGATGAATTCTGCAGTTTACCTCTGAGAAGGATAAAGCAAAAAGAGTTTCTCTGTACCCAAGCGAGATTCCCTTCCTCTCAGAAGGCAGATGCAGCATTTCTATAAACAAAAACGTCTCCAGCCCTACCTTGTGCCAGTGCTTGCAACATGTGGAGCTGAAGCAACAGAAACGCCCACCATCCCCGACAGAAGATGAAACAGAAGTTTAACTTTATCATCATTCCGCCTCGCCTGCTGTGCCTTCGGGCAATGATTTCGCGATCTACCTTCCTTTCAACCGGGATCGCCTCAGTGATCCCCATCCGATCCGAGTGCCTGCCACTCCTGCTGACAGCGCTCTGGTCACGGCTCGTTCCGCACCCCGAGGCCGGGCTCTCGGCGGTGGGTTGGGAACATCGTCCGCTGCTTCTGCCCCGGACTTTGGGGGGAACTGAAGCCCCCGCTTCACAGGAACGGCGGACTCTTGGATATGTGCTCACTTTGCAGGCGACCCGAACGCAGCACTCCGGGTGCCTCCCGGTATGGGAATCGCCACCTAAGTCAGTGTTTCTGGTGGAGGTATTGATTGCACCAAAACAACCAGTCAGAAATGTGAAACACATGTTTCTCTGCACTGTCACATCCAATGCCTTCCAAGAGAGAGGGAGTAAGTTTATGGGCGTCAGTATTTCAGTAAATCCGAATCGCGAACAGAAACAGAGAAAGATTGATCCATCTTAGCCACCAGCAGACAATCCAAAGAGTACCTTTCATACCGCAACGATGATGGAAACTGTTCCCCCCGTGGTTTTTAGCAAGCGTGGTGAGTTTTCCAGCATGTGTCCCATTCTCTTGTAAAAACCTTGCGATACAAGTGTAGAAGGAGGAAAAAAAAAAAAGTCAAGGAAAAAAACCCCAAACCTAATTGAAAGTGTCTCGCTATTCCTCGCGCTAAGGATTTACTTCAGACAATTTCAAGATTAGCCATGCAGACAGGGTAGTCTCCAGATATCCCCGCAAAGCTCTGCATAGTTTATATTAATCCGATTTTCCTTTGGATACAAATCTCTACCGTCAATAGAAGGGTTTGAAGGGTCCTCGAGCAGGTAAATTGAGCAGCTCTGGCTGTGATTGCAGCTCGCTGTGCAGTCAGCCAGCCACAGGCCAGTGCCGATGTCACTTGAACTCTCCCGTTCAGCCGGAGGGAGAGAAAACCTCAGTTGATCGGATCTCCCCCCTCCTCGAAGATCGGTGCTGATCGCTTCCTTGCGGAGAGACCACGGCAAAAATCACCTCTAACACGTAAAGCGCTTTTCTTCTGCCCGGCTGTGGACGCAGCGACGAAATAAACCCTCAGCTGGGTAGTGTCCGGGGCGGGGGGAGGGTAAATCTCCCAAAACAAACAGCAACAAGGTGAAATCCTTCCAGCTTTGCTCAGATGGACTCCTGCTTCCCTTGTTTATGCAGCCCAGGGATCCTGGTTCTTCCTCTGAGCGTCTCTCCCTCACAGAAGCTGTAAACACAAGAGGGAAAGCGCTATCACAACAGCAGCAGCGGCGGCAATAAAATCGTGCCGAAAAAAAAAAAAAAAAAAGGGGCTGAAGGTTTTAANCAAAAAAAAAAAAAAAAAAAAGGGCGCTGAAGGTTTTACATTTAAACAATGCAGCGGGTATTGTTTCAGTCCCGCCTTCCGTAAAGGGAAAAGTTTCGTGGAAGATTCCCTCCCCCGTTTATTAAAAAAAAAAAGAATACGAGTAGTTATAAAAGAAGTACACCCAGGATAACCGCAAGTTAAAAACAAAGCACCTAAGCGCGAAGTTGATCAAACAAAAACCCCGTCAGCTCTTCCCCCCTCGCCCACGAAAGACAGCCTGAACTTTTCTCGTCTCCCTCTGCACAAGCGCGGTTTTAACCCTCCCCTGGCTCGCACTTCACCCGCCATCCCTCCCGGGCTCCCACCTCGCCGTCCCCCCCCCGCGTCCTCACTCCCCTCTCACCTCCCTCCCAACCGGCAG
>VWZK01002003.1:0-67450 GCA_013396935.1 Baryphthengus martii | reverse complement strand
GCCCGTGAGGCGCCGCTGCCGCCGCCGCTGGCAGGGGGCACGCCAGGCACGCCCAGGAAAGCTGGGGTGCGGCCGCTTTCGGCTCCTGCATTCCCAGTAGCTATGCTTTTTTTTTTGTGTCAGCGAACAGGGGAAATTCGGAGGTACGTGACCGAGCCAGGGAGCCTGGAGGTGCGAATTAACACCGCCCCCCCCCGACACACACCCACACCCTTCCTGCTCTTTGTGTTGCCTGTAATTGAGGCTGCGAGGCTGGCACCGCCGCAAAGTTTGGGAGCTGGTGGTGGTGACATTCAAGGAGTTCAGCGAGTGTTGGAGTTGGAGATTGGCAGCCGGCTTCTGCTTCTTCATCCTTTCTGACGAGCTGTCTCTTGTGGTAGAGTCATGCAGGCCAGCGTAGTAAATGATCACATCAAATGCGAGGTCATTTTTTTGGTTTATTAACGGCTGGCCTTACGGGTTTCTGACTGAGATGTGTTCTTCGAGAAAGCACCTTTTTTTTTCTCACGCCTTTGTTATTTTAGAGCATAAAAAAGATGAAGTGGCTTCCCTGTTTCCACGCTGCCCCAGTGCAGGTGAACAGCCTTTCCTAGCGCTGTGGCAATGTCTGCCTTCAGCTCCTCAGCTGCACCCTCCCTTAGCCAGGCCATTAAATCCACGCAAACTACTGGCCCATGTTTCCTCTTGACCCTCCCTTTTCATCGCCCAGGTAAATCTTGTCTGTCAGATTCTCACCTACCCTGGTGCCTGCTTCTTCTCAGATCTAGCAGGTTATTAAGGTTTATGACATTCATTTTCTGCCCTTCCTTCTTTCCCTGCGTGTGAAAGCTGCTTGTTCCTGTGCTTAAGAAGTTGCTATAGTTAAATTCTTCTCCTGTTCTGTCACCTTTTCCTGGTAACTAAAAGATACGAGCTGTGCTTCAACAGCCATCTATTCCTTGTGGTCAATCGAGTGTGAATAGCGATTCTGTTGTACTTCTCACGTCACACTTTCCTTTTTTTGGTGTGTGTAGATCACATGAATAGTTATCTACAGATACCAGGAGCCAGTGCTTGTGATTTTTCCCTTCAATATGTCCCTTTGGAGAACAATGCAAAGTGAACCCCGATTGTTTTCAGCTGTGTTGAGAGACTGACCTCGCGGAAGTAATGCTGTTTGTAACTCCCATCGTGCCGTTAATAACTGTTCATTTACTGAAGCGAGAAGAACCTTTTCATTTAACTAGTAATTTTGGGTGGGACTGGTTTAGTTGAACTGGAAGTGGAAAGTCTATTTAATTGTGTTTGGGTATTTGTAAGCGCTTTTAACACAAGGGCACAGGGCTGCTGAAGGAAATTTTAGTTCAAGATTTCAATTTCAGTTTGATCTCTAAGAAAGTACTTGGTGCTTCCTTACGAGCTTCAAGGGAGGCAGTTTGTGGTGGTTATTATTGTCTAAAGTCTGCTAAAAGCGTCATTGTCAAACTGTTAAGACCAAGATGCTACAGAAGAGAAGTACTAATTTCAGTTGTCTTGTTTAATTTTTGTGACAGGTTGTTTCCTCTTTTCTTTGTAGCATTTCTATCTGTTTCACATGCAAACATAAGAATAGAAAGCTAACCTATTTTCATCATTCAGGCCTTGTTTTTTTAAAAGTTATGTAAATATGGTAGTGTCTTTTATAGTTGCCAACTCCACATCTTGGGTGAAAAGCTTTCGGTTATTTCCTTATTTTTAAGGTATCTCACAGAGGACAACATCTGTGGTGGTTTTCTTTTCTGTTTGCCTTGGTTGAAGTAGCTGTACCTAATACTGTTCAAATCAGAAAAAAAAAATCTGAAGTCTCGTTATCTAAGTTAAGTAAAAACATTTCACCATTTTACTACCTTTCTTTACCTGCTTCTTCACCCTCCTGCATACGTGTAACCTGTGAGGAACTAAACCTTTAAACACGCAGCAGAAAGACTAGTAAGAAGACAGCTCTCCCACCTGAAAAAGCAGAAACAACAAATCTGATGCTCATCAGGACAGAAAAAAAAAAAAAAAAGAAGGGGATGGGTGTTCAGGAATTTCATTAAGTTAGAGAAAAGAAGGACTGTAGTTAGTTTCATGTAAAGGTGGAAAAAACGAGGTAAGAAGGTTTTTTCCAGTGACTATTGTGTTCTACAGTCCGGTGTAAATACAATAAGTCGTCTAAGGGCTGCAGACTTCTGTATAATTAGAACAGAATGGTGGGACATTTTATTTACAGAAGTGATGAGACAATGAGACAAAGGAGAAAGGGATAGAAAGGTCCACTACTCAAGACAGGCCACTTAATGAAAGGCAACTTTCTACTCAAGAAAGTGGAATCGTGGAACTCCTTCCAGAGGAAATCTCACCAATATTGTACAACTTTAATCCTTAGGCTCCTTTTACAAGACTTTGTATCTTCTAGGCTAGAGTTTATTGACTCTTTCTAGCATTTGGAGTTAGCAAAACTTCTTTAGAAAGAGCATTCTCATGTACAAATACTTTTATATGGGTTTGGGGGTTTTTTTCAGAGAGATGCAGCAGGTTGGTTTGATCTAGTGTATCTCCTGATGCCATCTCTGGTTCTTGCAGTTATTGATGGGTAATATCCAGCTGGGATGTGGATTATACCGATTGCAACCAGATAATTGCTATGGTTTCTTTGCTGATTTTACTCCTGAAAGCCAAGTAATTATCTTACATTCATTCTTCTATATAAAAAAAAAAGTTTAAAAAAATATTACTGAATAATTTTGTATTAGGTTGTATTTTCCACCGGTGCACTTTCTTGACTGATGAATTACTCTACCTGAAAAAAATTAACTGGCAAAGAAAAGACACTTACTAAAAACTTTGAAAATCAAACAGAGAGAGACAGGAACACTTTAACAGACAAAATCGTAATATACTGTGGCAACCTAAAAGTGAATAATCTAGTAAGATTTTAATCATAAATAATGCAGAACAATTAATATTTCTCATTCCTTGGGGAGAAGGGTTTCCTATAGAAGGTATAGATTCAGGGGGTGTCCTGCAAACACTATTTGTTTCATGGTTTGTTCCTGTACTTCCATTTTCCTTCTCTCCAAACCTTAAAACGGCAAACCTCCGGGCGAACGATTGCATTGACCACCACGTAGTTGTCCCAGAAGATTGTTATATTGCCTTTCCTCTGCTCTCAAGAGGGACAGAGCTTTAGAAAACAACTATGTGAGCAGAAAGTAACTTACTTTCAAACGGGATTGTTTTTCAGCCTACTAAATCAACCTGAATGTAGTAAACTATTGGGAGGGGGTCTAAAATCTTCCTTAACAAGGGTATATTCCCAGGGGGCACTAGCCAGCTGCTTTGCTTTTATGGTGTAGATATGCTTCTACATCAATAAGAAACACTGGAAGAGAAGAAAAAAAATAAATATCACATTACATAGCTGGAAGTCTCTGGGGAGACATTAAACAATGACTTCACCACACTTCTGGAAGTATCTTCTGTGGTGAAAACTGTTGCAAGAACAGGAAAAACTCCCATTAAATTTTTCTGAGCTTAAATAACTTCATACGGTGTCAGTTATAAAGCCCCAAACCAAACAGAATGACAGAGTTTTGTTTTCTCCATGTGGTGTGAATTTCCATCAAAGGAATTAGAATTAGATTTATACACGGCTTAGGTCTGGTTTTAAATTCAGAAATACTAGCAAATTCGGAGTTAAATTCCTTCTCTTGCTGCTTAATGTGATTGTGCTTAGGAGTCCGGGAAGAGACAAGGTACAGTTGTGAGGCGCAGCGCTAAAAGTTGAGGGCAGAGTGAATAGATTTAAATGTTTCATGGCTTTTATGAGTCTAAGGTATCCTGGTAGAGCAGTAGCACAGCTGTGTTTGTGTTTCAGATATAGTGAGGCTGAGATGGATGGTGTCTGTACAGTCAGGAGAAGGGGCTAATGTCATTTCTGAATTATCCCATCTTCCGTATGATCCCAGCGTAACAGGCGGCTTTCCTATTTAGCTATCAGAAGAAATTCACAATGACCCAGCCACGTTGCCCTGCTGTGTTTTATGGAGTAAGAGAGTTAGCGAAGTAACATAAAGGATCAAGACAACAGGTTCTGCCGTTTTGAAATGTAGACGTTTGAAAACATTCTTAGAGCCTCCCAGAGGAAGGCTACAGGGGCTGTGATGATTCCACTCTAGAGAAGTTTGGCTAAGTGGTGTGAGAGATCTCCTTTTAAGAAGTCTGTGTCTTCAAACACCAGCGGGTCTGGCTCTCCAGCCATGGGTTGCAGGGATCGCTCTTTCATGATTCAGATGACGCCTCAGGCGTTAAGTGACCTGAGCGCTTTGAGGAATTGCCCATAAATACTAGGGAGGACTTTGGACAAAGACAAGCTTTCGGTTGTACCGAACCTTTATACTTCTGAGTGCCATCTTGGTAACTTTCTTAACCTTCTAGCTGAATAGGAAAAAAAAAAATTAAATAAAGCAGAACCTGCAACGATAAGTAGAAAAGAAATCTACTCAATTGCAACTGAATATTACTACTAAAATACGTTAATGCATCGATTTACACTTTATTGCACTAGGTAAAAGACTGTCAGAGAATACCATCAGACTATAGGGACTGTGGTGTTAGTTGCTGGGTTTTTTTTTTCTCCCCCTCCTTTTCTTTTTTTCTCCAGAACTGAACCAAAACCCATTCAGAACGTTAAAAGGTGCTGCTTTTGCAGAACATGTTTCAGGTAGAACAGAAAATGTTAAGCACTTTGAAATGAGATTAGATTTCATGGTGGTTTCCATTTTTCAAAGTGATAACTTTGATATTTAAGAAAATCCAAACCAAACCAAAAACCTCAAGTCCTTGTATACCCTGCATGATCCAGTGTGATTTCTGTTGATTACAGGTTTTGTAATTTCCTGCTCTGGTACTGAGATGCTGTAATATGACCATGGTTTCACCCAGAGAGGATGGTAGTGAACTGATCATTGTCTCCTATGTGCCTACTCAGAAAGATATTTTGAAGACTTAACGTTCTTGCAGTCCCTGATATAGAAGATTGTGGGTTTATCAAGTGCATGGGTTATTTTCAGATGCAGTAGAAACACCTTGTCTTAAGCAATCAAAGACATCTGTTGAACATTTTGTGAGGCGATTGCGTTATTACTTTGAAATTAAATGTACACGTGGAGATCAGATTCCAAAAATAGCATATTCTTGAGATACTGTAATTCATTGAGAAACGCCAAGTACTAGATGCGGTGAGTTAGTTCATTATTACAATCCTGCATTTTTCTGAATTGATTGACATGATTCTAATGGAATAACCTTAAAAGAAAAATCCCGTTTACTGCAATGTGATAAACAGATAACAAGAAGGAGGATGAGAACAATTACCACAAGGGCTTGAGCAGTCACACTTACTAAAGGGGATGTAACTGAAAATCTCAGCCATATTACTGCTGTCATAGTCTACCATTTGCCCATCATATAAAATAAATGGCTCATGAAATGAGAAAGTAAGCTTTAAAGAATACATAGAAGGCATTTACAGCGATTGCAGCACCGGCCACCTTGGTTCTAAATGATTTTTTTTTTCTCCATAGGATATAGAAAGGTATTGATTAGTTGTGTTTTAAATTAAGATTCAAATCCAGAGCAATCTGCCGCTATGGGGATGTCAGCAGAGAGTTTTCTGCCATAACGAGACCGTTGCCTGTCTTTTAATGTAATTTTGACTTTAATAATCTTTCGGGCCTGCACACTTGTGTGTCCAAGAATTTTCCAGATTTATTGATGACTGAATTTGAGACATCAGGCTTAGAGCCCACAACTGCACTTTGCAAAAATAAAAACTGGACCAGACAGTGTCAGTCGAAGGAGATCGAGTAAGAGAATTAACATGAGTGAGCCGGCCACCGTGCCAGCTGGTTTTCACAAGTACTGCTATTGTGGCATAGAATTAAAGTTGTCCCAAAATGTTTTTCCCCAGTTATTTGGTGCACAGGATCTTCACCAGCGAATTTTTGTCTGTAGCAGCTAAAATAATTTATTTGTCACCATGGTTCTTGGCTATATCTTTGTGTACGTCAGCTCACCTCTTCTCTTGATTGACTGTCTATATAGAATTCAACTGGTATCTTATCAGCGCTTCACTGCTTTTCAAGACTGGTTCTTCTCAGTGCTGTGAGTCTTCCTTTCCTTATGAGCCTTTATTTATTTTTTTTTTCTTTAAGATGATCAAAAGCAATTATATTTTATCTTGGAATCTGTTCAAGATAGGACAAGGGTCCAGATTAACACTGAAGAGCTTTCGTTTTCATAGGTCTCTTATCATGATTTTACAAACAGAAATTAATTTTGTAAAAATTCAGGCTGTACATTTTACCAGTCTCATAGTTTGAGCTCAAGGTTATTATAGGTGTTCTGTGCTCAGAAGGAAAGAATGCATAAAATTACAAAAACTTTATCTTAATTTCCGTAGCAATTCAATGTTATTTTAAAAGGATAACCTGAAATATTTTCTAGGTGATCCACTTGGGTGACACGACCTTGCACAATTTCTAGGAATGCTGTGAAAATATATTTAAGTGTGTACTAAAGTCTGTTTACTTGATTCAGAGTCTAAATCTCACTTTTTAGTAGTAAACAATCTGAAGTGTGTATTCCTTGAAAAAAACCACCCACAACTAAGGAATTCACACCAGTGGTAAATTCAAACAGCAGCAGAATATGATGATAGCTTTGACTGCAGTAGCTGAAGTAAAGGAGAAATATTGGATTGGAAGTAAAATAAACCAATCTTTATTAAAGAAATTTATGTTTTAAAGAAAGTAGCAAAGCTTTGTGGTTATTTACATGGAAACCAATGATTTTTCTTAACTACTCTGTAATGCATCTATGCAGTAATTTGGAATGCTTATACTTAAACCAGATGCCAGCATTATTCTTCAGAGAGTACTCGGAACAGAGTGAGTGCGAGACAGATGGATGCAGAAAAATCAATAGTTCAGAGAACTACATCAGATGCATGCATTTTGCATAGGTCAAGTCTGATGAAACCTGAGTTTCATGAATCAACACTTCTGAGATAAATAATTCACAGTAATGGAAAAAAACCTCACTCTGCCTATATGGGATGAATGTAAATACCTTTTAAAATAATTGTTAGTGAGTTATAATAAGATCTGACTCTCTTAGTTGGTTTATATTTACATATGATTCCGTTAATACAGGGTTTTGAGGACAGCAAAAGGTGGGAGATTTTTCTTTTCGTGGGATTTAAACTGAGTGGCAATTGCAGTACAATAATGCTACAGGATTGTTTTTTTCCCCTTTTTAATGAATATATTGTAAAAAAGCTCTGTAAATCTTCACGTTGATATGTAAATCGGATCTTATTCCTGACTTTGTATGCATATCATCAGTTTCTAAGTATTCCAAGATGACTACAAAATGACCTTCCTTTGGGAGCAGCTCCACCGCGTGCTCATAGGTGCAAGAGGAAAATGTAAATACAAACTGCAAGGTGAGATGACGTGCTATATATAAAGCACTTGGTAATCAGGACAGGACTCCTGTTGCCTTAACAGTGAAGCAAAGTAAGGCTCAGCCCGGTCTGGATTGCTAGAAAGAAATAGAACTTTATTCTGGTGTAACATTTTAGTTGAACTGGTACAACTCTGCAGATTTTGGTGTCTTTGCTTCTGATTTATACTGGTAAGGTGAAAAAAAACATGGATATTTTTGTCTCTCTGGTTTTGTTTGTTTTTTTTCCTCAGAACTATAGTGGGTTCCAGATCAGACACTCTGTAAGATTAGAATAAGGGCTACTTTGCTGAAAATATGTATCGTTGCTTTTCATGACAGTCTTATGAAGCAGCTTTGAAAGTCCGCTCGCAGGGATACAAATTAAGCAGATAAGGGTGAAACTTCAATATTGAGTTGTAATGGGTTCATTCACTTCCAACTAAGCTTATACACTTCATAACTCAGTTCAAAAACCTGTAACAGCCTGTTAATAACTAGGGCTAAACAAATTGAAGGAAGGTAGTAAAATTAATACTTTGTAAGTGTCACAAGGAAGAACGCAAGATACCTTCAGGTTTATGATGCTTGGATAATATAATATAATGCTTGGAATATAACATAATGCTTGGAATATAATATATATTATAATATGTATATTATATATAATATAACATATAAACCAGGGATTCTTAAAGCAGTTGCCTAAGAAGTTCTGTGAACTGCCAGTGTTCTTTTAAACAAATCTTGAACTGCCATTAAAAGCTCTGGAAAACAGGATAAAACCCTCAACGCTGGGTAAATATTTTAAAGTTAAACATGACGCCACAAGTAATCCCAGACATGTTAATTGAAGATCAGTTCTCATGCACCGAAAGACTGGTTAAGATGGAAATAGGAGAAACAAAATTAACAATCAGTGCTGATTGATACGATTTTTATGGGAAACACCTATTGAACAAGCAGGCTGGTGCTTTTAATGAGACTGCAAGGTTGACAGATAATCTCCCATCATTTGATTTAATGTACTTGGACTTCAACACTGCCATTTGGCCATAATGTCTTGCATTATTATGGTTTTTTAAAAAACTGTATTATCTGATGTTCAACCTTTTAGATTACAATGGTAAATTGAAACAAACTTCAGAAAATCCTCATCTGGTTGCAAGGTGTGTGGAAGACGTAGCGGGGGGGAGCTTTGTCAGATCTATTTTTTTGGCCTGCTGTTATTTAGAATCCTTCCTTTAGAATGATATTCTGATAGATCTTTTAATCTGTCAGGAAAAGCATGCTTTGAGGGCAAGAAAAGAAAAGAAAAAAAGAAGAGAAGCCCACAATTGAAAAGTGATTCTCAATTATTTCAGACTACAAATAAGAGTAGGGATTGTCAACAGTGAATTTGCATCTGTATGGTGACACTTAGAAAAAGCTCAGCTGAGGCAACTGGAAGTGTGAAATTAGAGAACATAAACTGAAAAATGATAAATTCCTTTGTGAATGCCAGGATTCCTGAGTAAAGTGAAGCTGGTATGCTGGAGTTCAGGATTTAAGAGATTTTAACATCTGAAATGGAATAATCTACATGGAGTTTAATTTATTTAATTCATTGCTGGTATTCACCAGCCTAGCTTTCCTGATCTGTCCATTAGACCGTTCCACTTGGTCTTCAGATACTTTATCTAGAAGTGCAGTGGCTTCCCAGTCTGCAGAAGACGTTGATTATTTAGAAAAAAAAATTGTAAATAGAATCTTTGCTAATCCTACTTAAATATTTCTTAATGTTCAGTATTGTATCCCGATAAAAACAATAGCTGTGTTAATATTCTGACTCAAAAAAAGGAAGTACATATTTTAGTTGTAAAAGTTAATGAGCATTTGCAGTATATACCATCATTGCTTTATCAAACCTCAGAGAAACCATTACCTCACAAACTGGAGTAAAATTCTAACCGTATCAATGGGAGATTCAACGTTAGCTTCAGGGAAAAGAGGAAAGGGAGTTGCTGTTCACAGTGGTTCATTTGTCTTAGTTTTGCCTGAATCCAGCGATCTTTGTTGGTCACAGTAGAACCCAAAGAATTACTCTAATGTGCAAGAAAGAAAGAAAACAAAGACACTAGAATTTCCAAATTTTGAGAGAATTGTCAAGAGAACAAGATGATTGCTCTGGGGACAAGAACAAAGCCAGCAAAGGAGAACATTTACAATTAAATCTTAAAAAAATAATTTCCAATTAAATTTATCTGTGCAATGCACTGTAAAAAAAAAAAAAAAGTCATTTTGGAGTCTCTGTATTTCTCTTATATGACAAGAGAAACTTTGCTTTGTGGTGTTCTTTGACTAGTGCCTGCATCTTGCTTTTTCTTTCTCAACTCTTGGCTTCAGCCTTTGAAAAGGAGATTTACACCATGTCTCAGGCATCCTACAAACACAGATTAATAAAAAATAAATTGGCCTTGGATGTTGGCAAATCTCAAAACCATATGTTCAGAGAGTTCTTTCGTTCAGTCATAATTAATTTTTTATGAAATGAGTAGTTTTAATCATTTGGATACCTGGATGGAGTCTGAATCCTGCTATGAGGGGTTGAAATCTCAGGGAGTTGTAATAGATGAAGAAAAGCTTTCGTAGATGTGGCCTTTCTCCTTTCACTGTTCTAAATAATACTGAGAATAATTCTGCCCTTTGTCATAATGGTATAAATGCAAAATAAAGCCTTAATACTGCGAGGCCTTAGTGCATATATTTAACTTCAGGCAAGGGCCAAATCCCATGTCTTACAGCAGCAATATATACATGTTTTAACTTCCAGCAGATTAATATCTCTGCAGGATTTAGTGTAAGCAGAAACTCCTAGTTTCAATGAACGTCACCTAAGAACTTGGTGCTATGTTTGGAGGCGTTGTGCCTTTCTTGCTCTTACTGGTTGAACTCTCTAACAAGTTGCAAGGGCTGACAGTCACTTAGCATTCATTATTTTGGCAAAAACTCCTTAAAAGGCGCCATAAAAATGTTTTTGAATGGGTGATTATAAAAAAATCTGAAAAAAGAAAGAACAAGATGTCTTAAATTGCGATGTAAAACACTACAGATGTAAGATTTTTCAATTGCAAAGCATTTTAAATTATTCTATTTTTAGTTACTTTAATATCTATTTTAAAGTAATATGCATAAATGTGTCCCTAGAATTACATCACAAGAGTAAAAAGAGCCCTTGTTTTAGTCATAATCCTCTGCTAACTAGTTACACTTTACAGTGGCTCCCTGATAAACGTTAAAGTGAAGAAGTAATTCTGAAAAAGAAAAATGAAAGAGCAGCTTTCCTTCTAGCACATTGCAGTACATCGTCTTATGACACAGCTAAGTATAGCTAATTTATTTGGAGCAAAGGGGTTATTAAGATGAAGATTAATGCACAAATAACTTTTATTCCTGAAAGCTTCCCGTGATGCATAAACTCACAGAATCTGTTGCATGGGAGGGTTTAAAACTGCACTCAGTGCAGCTGTGATCTTTCTATCAGTGCAATAATACTCCAGGTACCTTTCTAGCAGCTCTTGCAGAATAAGGAGGGGGGGCCTGGAGTTTGTTTTATCACCACAAACATCTAAGTGTGGGTACTGGAAGAAGAAGAATACTATCTAGGATTCGAGATCATTTCTGATGGCAAGAGGAGGTGGTACCGTGATTCCATGCTGGTAGGGAAGGCGTAGGGAAGCCACTAAGCACCAAATGGGAATTGATTTTTCTTCTGTTGACTATTGTTTATAAATGGCTAGATGATTATGTAGTGCTTTTGTTTTGATTTGGGCTGCATCAAGAGAAGTGTGGCCAGCAGGTTGAGGGAGGTGCTTTTCCCCCTCTACTCCACTCTGGTGAGACCCCACCTGGAGCACTGTGTCCAGTTCTGGAGCCCCTATTCCAAGAAAGATCTGGACGTGCTGGGACATGTCCAGAGAAGGGCCATGAGTTGGATCAGAAGGCTGGAGCACCTCTGCTATGGAGACAGGCTGAGAGAGTTGGGCTTGTACAGTCTGGAGAGGAGAAGGCTCGGAGGAGGCCTTCTTGTAGCCTTCCAGGATCTGAAGGGGGCCTACAAGAAAGCTGGGGAGGGACTTTTTAGGATGTTGGGTAGTGATAGGACACAGAGGAATGGATCCAAACTAGAGGAGGGTAGATTTAGACTGGATGTTAAGAAGAAGTTCTCCCCCTGAGGGTGGTGAGACCCTGGCACGGGTTGCCCAGAGAGGTGGTGGCAGCCCCATCCCTGGAAGTTTTTAAGGCCGGGTTGGATGGGGCTCTGAGCTCTAGTGGGAGGTGTCCCTGCCCATGGCAGGGGGGTTGGAACTCGATGATCTTTAAGGTCCCTTCCAACCGTGACAATTCTCTGATTCTATGATTAACCTTTCTTTGGAGAACTGGGTATCGGATCAAAACAATACTGTGATTTTTTTAGTAGATTTGGGATCTTGTCCTGAAAAACCCCCCTCTAACTTTCTATGTGTGTCTGGTGTGTATTGTACGTCTAGTGTAATGGCTCGCAGTAATATATCAGAATGTCCCTCTACTAAGGTTAGGGGTAATAAACTGTTGGTAGTAGTTCCAAGGTCAAACATAGTTCTTTCTATGAAAATAAAAAATAGCACTGCATTACCTTGTCAAGTTAATACAGTGTGATAGAGCATCTCAGGCAGCACGTCCTGAAAGACTGTAAATGTCTAATAGGTTTAGGAAAACTGTACCTCAGGGATCATATTAGGAAGAATTCATCAATGGATCAAAACTGTCTTGGAGCTTTACTTATTGGGGACCAGCACAGTTTTAAATTATTACTTTCCTAAGACAAGCCTCAAGACAAATTGTATTTCTTAGATTAGCTTTACAAGAATGGGTCAATAATTTCCATTGGAGAGTTTCGTAGGTTTTGTGGGTTTGTTTTTTGACTTTTTTTTTGGTTGTTTTTTTCTTTTTTTTTGTTAACACTGGCATGAGCAATTTCAATAATTTGAACTCTGTAATTAAGTTTTGAGTTTTTTCCCAAATGATTTTCCAGTTGCTTAATGTGCTGTTTATAGTCTGTCATTCTTTGCAGATGAAATTGGACATATTTGTGAAGTGTCTTAACAGTGTGCCTCTAATGACAAAGAACTTTAATTACAAAATATGGGCTTGCAAGTTTTGCATTAATTAGGCACAAAATTAACAAAGTGTAAACCTTGAGCACGTCTTCACACACATACAGAACATCAGCAAGTTTTTATCCATAGACGTATCTCGATGTATTTAAACGTTTAGAATCACTACTGGTTTAAGGGTAATACCGGTTGGTAAGAGTTCTTATATTCTGTGTGCTTTGCCTTGTTCCTTCTACAACTGGTTCTTGTGAAATCAGTTACCCTGCGTTTACAACGGGACCGAAGTAGAAGAAACTGGCCTCTGTTTATTATTCATGTATGATTGAATTTAAGTTCTCTCCTGCAATTTATAGGGTTTCAACCGTTCTGAGAAACTTGTACAAACCAGCTGGCCCAGGTTTTTCACCCTGTGGACCTTATTCTCCGTTTTACTTGCCAACAAAATTTCACTAAATTCGGTGGAGTCTCACCAACATAAAAATGGTGTGATGAAAAGGCAGTTCATGTTCTCTCTGTTACTTTCTGCAGGAGATAGAAACATGCACAACGATGAAGTAACTAAGTGTAGCTTCAGATATTTGTAGGCCTCCAAGCTAATAAATTCTATGTGAACTCATTTTCCTGTTTCCCTGCCTTATAGCTATGTTGATGTCCCAAATCCCCAGAAGGAATGCTGGAAAAGAACTCGAGCAGACCTTGGATGCCCCAGTTCAGAAGTGCATTCTTCAAAAGTTTCATTTTAGGGTGCATGAGGCTTCAACAGGAAGATTTACAAGGCATTTTAAAATTGTCTTTTTACATAAGCCCAGAAGTAGGCACACTCGATCTTGATCAGGATCTTTCTTCTGCTGTTTCCTTTGACAAGGGGCAATTTCAAACCTCCAAAGGCTACTTCTTACATTTAAGTATCGGTTGAATGAAATTCATAAATGTTCAAACAGAGGTTGAAATTCACCTTTCCCAAATTAGTGCCAAATTCTGTAACGAAGATGCAGAATCATGCTCATTTTTTGCCTTCTCTTTCTTCTTAGTTGATTAATACTTCCTGATAATGTTGCACAGCTTCAACAGCTAAGAAAAATGCCACCCCTAAGAAACTCCTGGAACCTTCCAGAAGGCTAACTCTTCTGTAGATACTTCTTCATCCATTAGTTCATGGTGGCATCAGTATCTATGTCCAGTAGCATTTTACCTTGAACCAGGAGTGGGCTTTTGAAATGAATCTACCAAAATATGTAGCCTGTTTTGGTTGGCATTATGGAGTAGTCTTAGTTCATGTGAATTGGATTTATTTTGGAAAAAAACTGAAGAGAAAGAGATGCTCAAGGGTTCAATTCATTGGATCAGACAAGAACAATTCTGAAGTAAGTCCCTGTGAAACATGTGTAGTTGTTGGGTCGTCAGCACCAGTTGTTTCATTTTGTTCATCTGCTCCTGTTGCATTGTATTGGCTAATTTTTGCAAGACTTCATTCTTCTGAAAGAAAAGCAGGGGCATCTGTTCCCTTTTTGAAAAACAAATAGCAGTTAAGCTTGGGAAATATTGTAGGCTATCAATCCTAACCCAAGGTAAGCATATTCTGGAATCTGCAGTTAGAAGTCTAAAACCTGGAAAGAAATTAAATTTAAGACATGCATCTTTGATTAATATTTTCAGCTGGCTAGCTCTGGTGGTTACCTTCTCAGCTTGTTGGCTGGTCATGATGATGGACTGTAACACACAACTTAAATGGGAAAGCTTTATACCAAGGAGCAGATATATAGGATTACGTTAATAATTCTGCCGTTCCAGAGTAATTGCTATTTACAAAGTACAAAGTGTGGTTTACTGATGCCATCATTAGAGACTTGCTTTAATTAAACTCTATATTGCCTGTGTTTTACTAGGACTGCCTCTTACTGTAATTTGTTTTGTATAGGGCACTCATTTGTAAACTGGATATTGCTGCAGAATAAGACTTGCTTAGATTTTTTTTTTTTTTGTGGCCTATGTGCCACACAGTAATTAAGAACAAGTTTCAAGTTAAGTATGTGTTCAGCAGTTCTGTTGAACTGTTGCTTCTTTTATTCCCCTTCATCCAAATTCATGCCTCAAATACACACAGTAAGGATCTGATTCTTGCATCTTATTGATGTTGAGTAATGACTTAATTGCTAGACTCTGGTTTTGACATAGACTATTCTGATCCCAGAACAAGAGAAAACAAATGCAGGTTATTTAGCCAGCTGCATTCAAGCCTAGAATTAAAACGTTTTGACAGCATCACAAAGAAGAGGAACTAAGGTTTTATATTAGTCTTTATTATCAAATATAAGCCATAGTTTATGGCACGTGGAAAGGAATGGATGGGACCTCTGTATCAAGTGCCTATTGATTTTTAGTGTTGAGAAGAGTGACCAAACTAAATGAACTTGGAGAAAAGTAGCTTTTTGATTTTTTTTTGATTTTTTTTTAATTATTATATAGTGTTCCCTGCATTTGTCAGATCTCTAATTTTGTAGTTCCCATAACAATATCCAAATGACTGAAAGCTCTGGACCATTGCTGCCCATTGAGCCACCAGGGTGTGACAGGCTAGTGCTCCGATTCCTTTATTTCTCTGAGAAAGGCAAGTGCTTTGGGAAGCTGACTTCAGGTTTTGCCCTAGAAAACAAACTTTACTGCTATTCACTGTCTGTGGTTTTCCACCTATAAAAAAAACCAAACCCAAAATACCTAGTGTTGGGAAATTCTGACATACTGTTTACAATTCAGGTCTTTATTCTCCTTTGAGTGCTCCGAGAAATACTATAAAACTATAGATTTGTTGCTTCATAATTATAGCAACCAAGAAATCAAAATATTCTTTTTGTAAATAACATTTTATTTCGAAGGAAGTTATATCAGTAGCAGAATCCAGCACATTAAGAAGCTGAGGGACTATTTCTTAAAAATAATTTTAACCCTTGGAGATGCAAATGAATTAAGTTCATGCAAATGCTTTAAAATGAACAGTATTTTGTGGCCTGCAACTTATGCTTTGCTAAGTTAGATATTCATTTCCCCAAAACCTTTTTTATTCTCCAAATAACAAAACAGGCAGATGTATGAAATAAACCTGAAGCTGTATCCTGAGCTCTGTTTGAACAGAGTGGTTTAGTCCAATAAATTGTCAGGATTCCTACTCCATCTAGTATGATGACAGTAAAACTAGTTTATTCTGCCTTGAATTTATTTAGACGTAGACAGGAAAGGGATTTAAAGGCTGGGGAACATTATTTTGTTTATCCTGCCGGTGATGAAACTAACCTTCTAAATATCTGATGGCAACCTGCTATTTTAGAGATAAAAGATGCCTGAACTGCCTGTAAAACAGCGAGTAGCCTACTTTGCAAGTAGCCATGATCTTTAATTTATTTATTAAAGTTCTTTTCATAGAATTTCTATGTTAAGCCTGACAGCTTGCTTGCACTGGGGTCTTGCCCCAGGGCAGCTATTTGGATGCATCATGGGCACAGAATATCAACACCAAATAATTTTGCTGGAATACAAAGTCTGTCTATCATGCTGTCCATATTTACTGTCTCAAGTGCACAACTCAACAATTTTGTAAAATTGAATAGTATATGCTCCAATTCTCTCTTGGAATGTTGTGATATTAGGAAACTATTGTATTTCTGTGGAGAAGGAGACGGATCTTTATTCCATAGCAAAGCCTTGCCTAGAGCATTACGATTTTTCCCTAACCGTATGTTTAATGTATGTTTCTATATACAAATTGTTAGGCTGAACCTCTTCACATCCAGCTTGCAGCAATCCCTTGCAAACTGTTGTTAACACTAATCAAGCAATTTTTGTTACCCCCTCCTCAATAATAAACAGTAAGGCAGGAAGGAAATCAGTTTGAGAATACATATTAGCATCTTTAAAATGCACACAAACAAAGGCAGATATTTATGTCAGGAAAATGTGATAGTTATTCCAAAACCAAGCCTTACAAACCTAGAAAATTACATTAGTTTATTTGGACTTAAATTGATCTGAGAGGACTGAATAGTCTGTCAGCAGTGCCATTCAGTGAAACTTAGGAATGCCAACAAAGAGGAAGATATATCTAGAGTTTTGCAGCCTACTCCAGAACGGTATGCAGCAGGGAAGCGTAGCATTGTCCCCCCAGCGAAAAATAAAGTAGTTAAAAACTTCTGCTTAAAGTACATAATTGCAATGAAAATACATTTGTAGCACTACTTTAGGTAAAGTTGCATTGTAAGCATAGTCTTTTTCTTTTTAATTTTTTGAATACTTTTTTTTCCACTTTAGGACATTCCCACAGCAGGAAATCAAATGAGGAACAGAAACCACCAGTACATCAGGAAAGGCCAGGAAAGCCCTGGAACCAGATGTAGCTGGGGACCTGAAATAATCTCTCTCAGTGCGGCATCGCTCTGTGTGGTTGCACTGGCACCAGCTCAGGTACTTAAGTGCAGTTTTCAGCTGTCTCCTGTATCAACCCATCCCTGACGTGGCAGCGCGGTTGAGAACGTTTTGATGCCTGAATAATCCATGTCCAGGTGTTAACACATTTGGATTTCATTTGAGTCTGATCTGTACTGTTATTAATGTTGAGATTTATAGCGCTGGACATTATAATTGAAATTTCTCTCTCAAAGTCTGGAGCTTTAGCTGCAATTTAGCAATAGACAGTCTAAGTTACATTGT
The DNA here is from genome assembly GCA_013396935.1 of Baryphthengus martii. NCBI lineage: Eukaryota > Metazoa > Chordata > Aves > Coraciiformes > Momotidae > Baryphthengus > Baryphthengus martii. The sequence goes on along the minus strand of VWZK01002003.1, from coordinate 50,111 downwards.
AATGTAGAACTCAATTTCTAATCAATTCTACCTCAGAAAATAACAAATGGCTTTACTTCCAAATTTTAGAATTAACTTTTTTTTTAAGTTGCAGCAAGCAGTTGGTATCCTTTTATCAAGAGCAAAATACAACTCCATCTGAACTATGAAACTGTGACCTGCTTCTCTGTAATCAGTAGTTATTCATATGTTTGCTCCATGCTTTACAAAATACAGACTTCAGCTACACGCCTGCTGTTTTTTTTCCGTGGGCTTCGTGCCCCGTTCAGTGAAGTGGTCATACTTGCTTAGAATATGTCTGGATAGCACAGTATCTTGATGCACAGAAATTCCCATGTGAACTCTGAGTAAGCGTTTATGCCTGAACTTAGAAGCAGGCAGATCACAGCAGCCAAGAGCTGCAACTGCTTTGAGAAGTCCAATTAGGTTTGTCTGTAGTGTGTTTAATGCATTAGTTGGACTAAATGACTGTTGTAGGTCTCTTCCAACGGAACTATTTCTTCTCAGTGTGAATTGAATCTTGCAGGCATTGGCAGCTAAAATCAAAGTCTCCAGTGAGCTATACGAACTGATTTTTCAAAGATTTACAGCAACTAAATTTGGGCAGATTTTCACAAGAGTGGCAAAAGCCAAATCCCCGAGATGAATAATGGGTGCTTGCCAGTATCTCAGTTCCATGTTCTAGTCTGTGAGACTTAATGTTGTTCATTCCATCACTGAGTTTTCTCTTATATTTGTAAAGCAAATTCTTCTATATAAAAATTGCTCGGCAGTCCTTTATACTAAAAAAAGAATAAATTAAACGACCGAACTCACAGCCTAGAAAGAGTAATAAAAGAAAATCTTCAAATATAGATCTATTCTTAAGGCTTTCTATCTGCAGGTTATGTGAGAAGTTCGTTGAAAACTCTAGGTGAAGGAATAGTGAGAGTGCACCGGTCTCTTTTAGCTGACATTGGAATAATTAATTTTATGAAAATGACTTCTATTGGAGGTTAATTTATTTTGGCTGACAGTCACATACATTAGTAGACATATCTAATGCTGCAGTCAGTCTGAACTTTATTTAGAATAGTTTATTTATATCTTTGGGTGATTTCATTGCAAAGAGATGGAAGACATTTAGGACTATCAAGCATGAACATTTTTTTACCAGTTTTAAAAAAACACAAACAAGCAAAAAAAACCCCAGGATTTTGACTGTTTTAATATTTTGGCCTTCTGATGTAAAATTATTTCATTTTTTCCACCAGTGAAGCTTAGGCAATTCTTTCAGATGACACAGTTGAGTTCTTTGTGCAGTAAGTGAACACGAGGTATCTCTCCTCTAACCCTCCAGTGTGTGGCTATGGGAACAAGGAGATATGTTACATAAACTCAGTAGATAAAGTAGTGCTTGTTTGCAGCTCGGATGATTTACCTGTTTTTCTGGCCATAATTTGGTGTTTGCAATCATCTTGTAAGTAATTTACTGACACAAAAACGGCCAAGCACAATAATATAGTAGGCATGTTTTAAATGGCTCGCTTGTGGTAGAAGGGAATGACTCCAGACTTTAGAAAGTAGAGCAAACCTGAGAATATCTAGTGGGTTTATATACTATTCAAGTCTGAAAAACACAGATATAGAAAATAATCCACATGCGCATTTCAACTGTATTTTATGAAAGCATGTCTTATGATAACAATTTCCCAATAGGTGGTTACTCCTTATGCTTTTATGCATATGGATGAAGTCTAGCACAATTTTTAAGGCTTAGTTTTAACCTAGTTTACCCTTGTGTTCTGCGCTGACCTCAGCTAGTCAAGGGAACAAAACCAGTGGATTCTGTATAATTAAGGCAATGTTTGGCTTCCTGAATTTGTATGAAAAGCAGGTTGATGATATTTATGAAGAAAGAGAATATGCTTATAAGTATACTTCTTACAAATTTATAGACGTGGATAAGTTACCTCTTTTGACCACATTGTCCAGTTTTCACGTGCACAGAAAATCTCCTGGTAGTCTGATGTCCTTCCCAGAATTTCTAGCAAGTCTCATGTTATCTGATTAGACTTGGGCATTCTGTAGAGGGGAAAACAATGATTCTTCCTACCCTTATATATGAATGACACATGCTATATCATTCATTTTCATAACACTTTTCTGTGGCTTGGGTCCAACTGTTCAGTGGAATTTATTAATTTTAGTGACATCAACCTGTTAAAGTGTCAGTGGTGCAAAGTCAAATAATCTTTGTATGCAAGTTGGATTGAACGATGTTTCCGTCGTTCATTCTGCATCCTTCAGAAAGACATTTTGGGGTGAAAAGATTAAATCAGAAAAGAAGAAATGAGAAAGAGTATTATTAAAAAGTGTTACAATAATCATCATCATCATCTTTTCCATATACTTTGAGTAACAGAGGGATTTTAGTACAGACACAGGGATCACAAGTTCAGAATAGTTCCCTAAATTGAGGAAAACCTAAACGTAGGTAGAACCTCAGAATTTATCCTGAGGCCAACTCACCTTTATGATCTTGAAGGAACACTGAAAGCAAAATGCTTGCTGAGTTATCTTGGAGCTATATTATTAAGCATGTATTGGAGTATGTTGTTGTGTTGCTCAGGACTTCAGTCTGTAACCTCTGTCCATACAAGCCACGGAAGAATCCATCAGGAGGCTGGCTGACAGCCAGTCTGCATGAAAACAGCTGGCATTAGATTAGAATGTAGCAGTGGGTTTTGACTTGTTTCTGCATTGGCCTGGAAGAAAACAAAACTATTAGTTCACACAAAACCAAAACTGCAGTTGTGAAGCAAAAAGAGGAGCGATGTCAGAGTTCGGGGAACGTCTGGATGATGCTCTTAGTCCTACGGTTTAATTTGAGGTAGTTCTGCGAGGAGCAGGGAGTTGAGCTCAGTGATTCTTACGGGTCCCTTGCAACCTGAGATATTCTATGTGACTGCATGAGATTTAAAGCTGAAAAACCCTTACGGTTGTTGAGGAACCTGTGAAACATGGCAGGCTGTGTCACTGATACATGCTAGAAGTAGGACTTCTACCTTATGATTCGGCTTCAAAATAAGATTAATTTCAATAAACAAAGCTTTTCTCTCCTGTGTTTCTATCAACTATGTGTGTGTAAGTACAAACTGAGTAATTTCTGAAGAACACAAGAACTGCAGCAGGAAGAATATTTGCAGATAATAATTAAACTAATTCTACAGAGTCATTGTTGCCTTTTGGTTTTGTAGTCGTTCACGCCTGTGTGGAGTAGATATATATATACTGAAAGAGAGAGATTCAGTAGAATCCAATGGAATCCTGGCAGTAGCTTTATACAATCCTTTTTGCACCCATATGGCAGGCAGTGAGAGTGAGGTCTAAGCTATTTGGAAACAGATTTATCTTAATTTAGGTACAAATTTATTCTCCTTGTGTGGAATACCTGAGCTATTTAAATGCAGAATGTGTATCCTGACTGTCTTCAGATTTAGGACCAAATACCCCTACAGAAAATTAAGCAGAGATATGTATTTCCAATTACTATTCAGGAGGTCAAATGATGGGTCAGCTGTTCAGTCCCCTCAAAGACAGGGGAGATGAATGGAGCTGAGTGTAAAGTTTGACTAATGCTTTTCCCTTCTGAGATACTTTATCTAGGATGAGGCTGTGGTTCCCATTGCTCCTGCCACAATGCTCACCACATCACCTGATGTGATTTATTAATTTATTTTTTTTAGTAATGCTTCAGTTTCCCAGTTGGAAGAGTCAGAATATCCATTCATCATGCATTCTCCGTGGTTATTAATCTGAAGTAAGAATCAGTTCCTATTCAGAGAAACTTTCTTTAAAGCGCTGGAGAACACAGTTCTCAGTGTAGTCCCCCTTTCTGTAGATTTTGCAGATTCTATCGTTAAAGTGTCCAAGGTCACAGAGAAGGGGAGGGTGAGAGACAGACACTGCTAATTCCGCCGCTGTTGAAGTGTTATGTTGGAGTTGACCTGGAAAAAAATTCCCTGAAGAGCAGCAGGGTGTCAGTGCAAACTCCTAAATAAAGAAAACAGTGAAACTATCAGACTGTGCCAAGTGCCATCTTTTTCATCTCTAACTGTTAAAAGACTAAGTAGTGTTGTTCATATAGCAACAACTTATCAGTCCTCTCAGTAGAAGTTCCTCAGGAGAAGAATGATTATTTTGGTAGTAGTTTAGCAAAACTAGAGAGGTTGCCCACAGAGTTTGTGGAGGCTCCTTCTCTGGAGACTGTCAGAACTAGCCTGGACATGATCCTGTGCAACCTGCTCTATGTAAACCTACTTTAGTTAGGGGGGTTGGATGAGATGATCTCCAGAGGTCCCTTCCAACCCTCACCATTCAGTGATACTCTGAAACCCAATGTTTATTAAAATAGCACAAAATGTATAGAAACTCTTGTAAGTATATCGCACTCTGTCCGAAAGACTTTTGAATTCCCTGCCCTCCATAGTAGTCCTCTGTTGTCAACTGGCAATACCATGATGTATTTGCAAGGAGGCTGATGCTACCTGCTTAAAGCAGCACATCATGCTTGCTGAACTTTGACTGTTTGAAGAAAAAAATCCACAGCAGCGGAAATAAATTTTCACTTTCTTCTTCCTCCCTTGACCCCCTCTTTTCACTATTTTTTTTTCTTTTCTTTCTTGACCTAATTATTTTCCACTGGTTTCCTTTAGGCTTTCCCTGAACTTGTGGGCATATGGTTTTCCAACTGTGGTTTCATGCCAGATACGAAAATTAAATATGTCACATGAAAACATGGCTTCATGGGAAAGGTGCCGGCTGACGTTACAAGGCTTGCTAGAATTCAGACACAAAATACAAGATCTTGCAAGAGCAATAAGAGAAAGGTGACCTTTGGTCTAAGATGTGTTTTGTCTGGTTTCTGCTAGGTCTGAGGCTTAAAGGATCAGTCTACCTGCCTTTCCCTCCTTCAGAAAACATGTCCCAACCTGGTGAACTGCATCAGCAACTCTGACCAGAAAAAATATATTCCCTTTGGGTGAACATTTAAGTGGATATTGCCTTACAGTCCTTGTACCTGTAGAATAATACAAGTTTTATGTCTGAATACCGCTCTGCGTTTCAAAAGAAGGTGCGACGCTGACATCATAAAAGCTGGAGCAATTTATAAGTGGCAGCAGGACCCTATGATTAAATTACAGGCTTACTATTTAGCCATGAAACTCTATATTGTTGTTGGCCATGTGCGTTGAGAGAATATCAGTAGTTAGCCTCCAGGGGCTATAATTTCTAATTTACTTTGCAGGTGGAAAAAGTTTACCGTTTGAGAAACTGTGTGCGTGTAAAATCATGTTTGTGCCATTCTCTATGAAGGAGGGGAGGAGGGAGAAAGGAAGGCATCAAGGAATTTATTAGTTTAGTGGAAAAATCTGTGAAGTATATAAAACATAAGGTAGAGTGTTCCTTTTATTTTTTTTTCTTTTGTGTTTGTACAGTGCACTGTTATCTGCATAATTCTGGAGCCGTCATAGCCTTATGCACTTTTGCAGGATAGTCCTTCATCTGTAGTAAGGCAGTTTCATGCTTGAAAAGGTGCAAAAAGGCTTCCTATAAATTTTTCACTCAGCATTATTAAAATATACATGGAGCTCAAAAAATATACAGGACACTAAAGAACATTTAATGAAATTTTGTGCGGTAACGTGATTATTACAATTTAGGTACCGACAAAGTGAACGAAGTGTGTTGCACACAACTGTCAAATTTAATAATAAAGAAGATCAGATTAAGAATTCAATCAAATTTTTAACAGTATCAGTGCTGTTGTGCATTCATTTAAAAGAAAAATAATTACTGTGCTGCTACTTGATTCTGGTTAATTTGGGTATTCACAGTGAATATTGCACAATCTCTTCAACTTTTAAAGGCTAAGTGTTGCAATGGCAGATCAAACTGGTTGTTTGTTTAAGGCTCTATCCCATCTGACATTTGCAAATATAAAATATATTGGTGATTGGTAAAAAAAAAAAAAAAAGCCCGCAAGATGTTTGTGTTACCAGACTTAAGGTGTGAAGCATGGGACTTTGTATCCCTGATAATTCGCTTTATTCTACCTGATATAATTATGGGCATTTCTGTGTAAATATCTGGTCCTTTATTTGAATTCTACTTAAATTGTGGCTGCAGATTTCTCATAGCGGTGAGTTCATGTAGCCCATGATGCATTGTTGCAATGACTTCCATATGTTGTTATAAAAGTCACTAACGAGACTAATGAGAGGTTTCCAGCATTTTACTGGGGAAGTGCTTTTTCAAAAATCAAAGGATTTTGTGAGTTTTGTGCGTGTGCTTACCCAGATACAATGCAGATGCAAAGGTAGCAGATTTAAGGCTTTATTTAACTTATAAGGCTTTATTTAACTTATTTGTAAGGCTTTATTTCACTTATTTACGTGAGCAGTACACTTCTTTTGGGAATCAACAGGTAGCTTGTGATAAGCAGCTTCCACTGAGTTACAGTGGACTATTCCACAACTGAAATTCTATGAAATGATTAAAATATGCTTATGCATATGCCTTGCAGAACCCATAGTTTCAAAATAAGACAGAAGATTCAGTGAGACACTGAAAGAGCAGGGGCTATAGTGTCATTTCCAACAGTAAATTATTCATGAGGACCAATTAGGTGATGTTTGTACTGTTCTTTGGAAATGCAAAGTGTCATGGAAGTCCTAAGTCACAGTATTAAGCCTTGAATTTTAGTTTTCTGAGATCTATAAATCAATTCCTACCTCTAGCATTCTTTCCTTTGTACAATGCCATTTTCTGTTATGTCCCACAGTTTTCAGTCTGTTTTGAAGAATAAATAGCCAGCGTTTGCTGTAACCTCCACGAGACAGCATCGACAAGAAATAATAATGCTTGAAAAGCCTCTTGCTATTTGTAATAAACAACCCCAACCTCCATTTTCTGTATGTCGCTGAGCTGCTTTTCTTCCTCAGGAGCCTACATTTCCTATGTGTGAGTTGGCAGTGAACAGTCAGGTCAAGATAACTGTATTTGTTGTAGGAATTGCGACATTGTGTTATGTGCCATAAGACTGTGACACGCTTTTGATATGGTATAGTTTGACATAAGATGTAATGCAAGCCGGTGCCAACGAAGCAAAAACAATGGAAAACAATATATGAATTTTAGATGGGATATAGTTGTAGATTAGGCTGCAAAAGCAGGCTATTTGTTCTTTTTTCGTGTGCATTGTGGTTTTTATAGTGGCTGTTGTGGAGGTGGTCGACATCTGCCACTCAGTCATGTTTGAGCATATCATCCTTTAAGATCTGGGAACTGCAACCAATTGTCCTGAGGCCTTAAATATCAAAGCCATAAAATCCATCACTGTAACACCTACATGCAGAAGCGAAGTTGGGAACGTCTCAAGAGTATGACCTTAGCCCACAGAGCTGTTGACAGAAATTTTGGAAACTAAGCCAACTTCACTTACTTAGGAAGATTGTGGTTTTAGCCCGTTGTTGTCCCACATCACCCCATGCACATCTAAAAGGAGAGCAGATGGTTCCTTGTGTTTGCACAGCTGCCAGTACCAGAGGTCATAAGAATACTCCTTTTCACTCCTATAATACCTCCCATATGACAGGCTCATGAAGGTACGCGGGTCGCCCTGTGGTTTTTGTGCTGTTTTGGGGAAGGGAACATCCCTTGGGGACATGAGTTACCGAAGGCTCCCAGCAGGTTTTCTCTGGTTTGTGTCCCTGTGCCCAGTCACCAAGGCAGCCCCTGGCTGCAGCTCTGCTTGGTGTTTATGGCTTGTTGTTGCCTAGCTGCTTTTTGTTCATACGCAGTCGTCTGATTGCTTTTTTGCGGTGTGTTTTGATCATACCCTGTTTAGAGATCTGAGGCTGTATTAGATGCTGCTGAAATGGTGAGAGGGGTCGACGACAGTGAACAGACTTATAACTGAAATTGATGTTTTAACTGTGTCACCAGGCTATATGTAATAGGTAGGCCTGGTTTATGATTTGCTACTGCAAACCAGAAAATAGATGTTGGTGGGTCCTTCTCAGTTTTGTTTGTTAATGTTCTATGGGGGAAGAGTTCATATGGACTTTTCAAATTAAACTCCTGCATTCCCCACTATATAAATCATATATGAATGCATATTTATAGATCTACATACGTGACTATGCCTACATGTATCTCTATAAACACACCCTATCATATGACATATGTAATGCATGCGTGGGTGCGGTTGGAGCCAGGTATACATGACTCTGTACACTTAACTTGACCTCTATATAGATATGTGTGCATCTGAAATCAGATGACTTTTCTGCCCTGTCTTCCCTTCCATTAGAAAACTCTGTCCAGCACTGCTAAGCAATGCCCCATTCAAAATGAGAAAGAGAAGATAAAAGCAGAACAAAACACAGCATGTCTCAGACCTGTTGCTGAATGATCACCTGCCTTCACCAGGAAAAGGAGGAGAATTTGGCACCAGGTAGAGAGATCAATGCAATGAATGGCATGAATGTGCTAATCTGAAAGCCTTCTAGGATGGCATAACTGGATGCCTAGATGAGGGAAGGACAGTGGATGTTGTCTGCTTTGACTTCAGCAAGTCTTTCCACACCATCTTCCCACAGCATTCTCATAGGCAAGCTTAGAAAATGAGGATTAGATGAATGGACAGTGAGGTGAATTGAGAACTGGCTGAATGATAGAGCTCAGAGGGTCGTGATCAGTGGCACAGAGTCAAGTTGAAGGCCCGTAACAAGTGGTGTTCCCCAGCGGTCAGTACTGGATCCGGTGCTGTTCAATACATTCATCAATGACCTGGATGAAGGGATCAGCAAGTTTGCTGATCACACCAAATCAGGAGGGGTGGGTGACAGACTGGAGTGCTGTGCTGCCATTCAGCAAGACCTGCACAGACTGGAGAGTTGGGCAGAGAGAAACCTTATGAAATTCAACATGGGCAAGTGTAGGGTCCTGCGCCTAGGCAGGAGTAACCCCGTGTATCAGTACAGGTGAGAGGCTGACCTGCTGGAAAGCAGTTCTGTGGAAAAAGAACTGGGAGTCCTGGTGGACAACAGGGTGATCATGAGCCAGCAATGTGCTCTTGTGGCCAAGAAGGCAAATGATATCCTGGGATGCATCAAGAAGAATATGGCCAGCAGGTTGAGGGAGGTTCTCCTCCCCCTCTACTCTGCCCTGGTGAGGCCCCATCTGGAGTATTGTGTCCAGTTCTGGGCGCCTTGGTTCAAGAAGGACAGGGAACTGATGGAGAGGATACAGCAAAGGGCTATGGAGATGATTAGGGGATTAAAACATCTCTCTTATGAGGAGAAGCTGAGGGACTTGGATCTTTTTCGTTTGGAGAAGACTGAGGGGGGATCTTACCAATGCTTATAAACACTGGGTGTCAGTCTTTTTTCAGTGGTGCCCAGTGACAGGACAAGAGATAATGGACACAAACTCGTACTTAGTAAGTTCCATCTAAACATGAGGAGGAAGTTGTATACTTTGAGGGTGGCAGAGCACTGGAACAGGCTGCCCAGAGAGCTAGTGGAGTCTCTGTCTCTGGAGACATTCAAAATCCACCTGGACATGTTCCCGTGTGATTTGCTGTAGGGGAACCTGCTCTGGTGGGGAATTGGACTAGATGACCTCCTGAAGTCCGTTCCATCTCCTACCATTCTATGTTTCTATGTGATTCTTGTTGTTCTGAGATCCCCGACTACTCATCAACCTGTGCATCATTTCCAATATTTAGAATTTCATAAAAATCAAAAAGAAATCTTTCTGTCTATGTAAGAAAATAGTATTACTATTTCTAGTTCAGGGAAGACTCCAGTGTCTAGCTTGAGAGTAACTAAAAGTCTCTAAGTAGGCTTTCCTGACACCCTGTAAATGAAAACATGTGGGGAGAATGGGTTTTATCATTGACATTTTTTTTTATTCCTCTTTGTTCCTCTTATTTCCTGCTTCTCAGTTGACTACATTTTCTTTCCAGTGAGCAGTGTACTGGAGTTTTGTTTTGCAGAAGTCCAGCTCTAATTTCACTCAGCACTGTAAGCTGAGTGTCCTGAGAGTTGCTAATTGGACCCTTTCAAAACAGACATGCTTTTTATTTTCCTCCACTAAAAAGCAGCCCTGCTAGACTCAATGTACAGAAAGCCTCTAAAAAAAAACCCCAACAACCTGAACCTTCTGCAGTCACAAGAGCATTTTTGTTTTGTTTATTTAACAGGGTTAAGATGAATGCACCATTATTAAAAAAAAAATAAAAATGGTGCACCATAGCTGTAAACCAGCTGTTCTGATAAATGAAAAAGCCCTGGACAGATCAAGTATGCAACAAAAGCCAGAGACTACCTTTTACTGTGACATTGCTGGAAGGTTGCCTAGCTGTTTTTTCACCTCTTTTCACGGGCTTCAGGCTCATACATGTACTTATATTTTATTTTTCTGCATTTACTATCTTTTAAAATATGTATATAATTAATAAGAAACAGCCTATGTATAGAAACTAATAAAGTGAAGTTGATATGGCTAGCAAGCTAAAAGAGCTTTTTTTCATTAAAAGTACACAGCATTTAGTAGAGCTACAGTATCCATCAATAAGAGGAAAATGTGACACAAACCCAAAAATAGAACAGAAGAGTAGGTTAAGGCAAAAGAACTCTGGTTGACAGAATTCCAATTCCCAGTATATAAAAGCAAATGCCACGTACATTCTTTTGAGAGCATATGCTGTAAGTCCTATTAAAGAAAGAAGAGTTTTACAGAGCTTCTAAATATTCCCAGAGTTCTGGAAAAGATCCTGGAAAGAGATCTGTAATGGTTTTCACCCAAAGATCTCAAAGCGCTTTGCGGAGCAGTGAATTAGGGCTCAGAGTAGGACCAATTAATATTTACTCTCTTGGCTGAGAAGAATTCTGTGATGCTTTGGTGATCAAGAACATCCTGCATCTATGTTTAGACACACAAGGGCATGATTTTCAAAATTGCTAAATGGCTGGTACTTTTCAGGTAGGAGTGATTTAGGAATATAAATACTTAATTTTTAAAATCCTGGACAATGTTTTCTAAAGTCACATATTACAGAGCTATCAGCAGTCAATTGGCAGTTAGGGTTGCATTGACATTTTTATACAAAGTAGGCACTTTAATAAATGACTACTCACTGGAATGATTCCGTTCATAGGAAAAAATGGATTTCCTGCGACTTTTTTTTTAATAAAACTTTTGCAAAATAAACATTTTAAAACATTCAGTATTTGAAATATTGTCCTGGTTTATCACATTCTTAGGTTTCTTTTTCCTGAGTTTTCAAGATAGCAGCCCCGCTGCAGTTATCTATGGCTTTGCCGTTTCCAGGATGGATGGTTGATGTGTGCTCAGTATTGGAGCCACACTAAAAGCTCACTCTGAAATCTCAACTCATGTAGAATCCTCCTGTCTTGCTTCTTAGTGGAGCAAATTATCTTTGTTCTTTTTAGATTTAATTGGCTTCCAGTTTGTTTCTGGGTACAATTTAATCTGTACAATGCTTGTAGGGGTGTTACTCCAAAGTAACCTAGAAATCATCTTGCTTTGAGTTATTTGAAATAACCTGAGAAGCAAAATTCTGTTTATCAGGAATAAGAGACTAGAGCATTTTCCATTGAGAAGCAATTAATTTATTTCCTTGGTCCATCAGAGCCTAAGTGCTTTAAGCTTCATAGCATCCAGTAAAGCCCTGCTTTTTCCCAGGGGCTGCTTGAAAAACAACACGGTGGATTCCACGGATTTCATATCGAGTGACGGGAGACATTTTGGTTTCAATTTGTACATAACGCACGTACTTTCTAACTGTTGTAGATAACCGAGTAGTTCATTGGTGAACCCGCTAAGAAATAAGGAAAAGCTTGCTTGCCAAATTAAGAATTGAAAATCCAGGAAGTTGTTATGGAAATTCCTACCATCTTCTAATTTCATGAAAATAATTGCCAGCAAGCTTTCAGTTGTGGAGATTGTAGGGCCATACCTAAGGTACGCAGTTCAACAAAGCTTGAGAGAGCAAGACGTATCACATAATAGAAAGAAGATAAAATCAAACATGGTGAGTTTGTTCGTTTATTTTTTACCTTTAATCATTTTACAACCACGTTCTCTGGCAGTTTGGCAGAAATGACAATACTGGAGGGGAAATGGAAAACAGTCATCTGTAGGATTCTAGATGACAGTCCTGGGCAGCGAGAAGCACACAAATGCTAATTACACAGGCAACAGGCACAACTGCTGATCGGGATTTATTAGAGCCTATTTTGTGGACAAATGAATATCGTTGTGCCTGGAACTGCGTACACATGGTGTGCGCTCAGGGTCGTGGTGTCTCTGGAATCGTGCAGATACGTGTTTTGCATCACACACAGTTGCACTTCCAGAGCTGTGTGAACCTCTGCCATATGCCCTGAGTTGTGGTGCCTTTGGCTCTTTTTGGCCTCATGGCCCTTCTGGTGTTGTGATGGCTCGTTATACTTCCAGAATGGTTGAAAACCAGCAATCGACAGATTTACAGCAAAAATTTTCAGACACACATGGAACAAAAGAGCAACAGGAACTGAAACAAATACATGTCCTTAAGGAAAAAAACAAAACAAAACAACAAAAAACGCACAACCCAACCTTCTTACTCCTGGTCTTGGAGTGGTTAGTACAATTCTTCTTCCTTTTTTTTTTCCTCCTAAAGTTATCTGATCAAATCTATAACCTGCAATAAAACAATTTCCACAGAAAAAAAGTTTATGAAGAGATTCATTTTTTTTTTAACTCTGTCATTGCTTAATCATAGGCAAGTGCAGTGTGATATCAGATATCCAAGTTCTGATCTTTTGCGAAGTAAATTGTTTACCAGGTATTATGAGTGACTGTTCAGCACATGACAAACCAGATTGTAGTAAGAAGAGAATTTTCCTTTGACAGATGTATACATTCTGCTATTAAATATTTTTTTTAGATATTTTCAAAATTTTGATATCTCATCTCTGTCCTAAATAACTTTGCAAGGCCTGAAGGAAATTATGTAACCTATTTGAAAAAGAAAGTTAAGTGGTTTACATCGTACTCATCAGGTTCAGTAAGTGTATGTGTGCACATGATACAGGACTGTTTGTTGTGGGGGTGAATTTTCTTGACTCTATGGTGTTAAGTCAGAGAGGATTGTTGAGCAAAAACATGGAAGATCAGGCAAAATTGCTAAGGGTAAGATACCACCTCAAAAACACATCAACTGTCTTTAAGAAAATAATTGTGGGGCTCTTATTGGGAAGGTCCTCCTGTCATTCCTTCAACAAAATTTAGCCTTACTTTGTCACAGTGTAAAATCTAAGGATGGTAAAATGTGTTCCCCTGAAAGAAGCATGAGATGGTTTGTTGAGACCTCTCGGAGGATCAGCTGACTCACACAGAGGCTTTGTTGCAAGGTATCCAAAGAAGCTGGGCTGCCAAAGGAACGTCAGAGGAATGGTGAGATCAAGGTACATAAGCTTGCTAGCAAATACTTGATTTCTCATGTTACAAAGTGATCCTGTTGCAGAGAAGGAGGAGTACTTTGCTTTAGCAGACCCATATGGTGCAATCAATATATTAATGATCAGAGCCTCCAAAGAACAGCCTCATGGATCCCGAATCCTAATTAGGCTTGTTGAAGATATACACAGGGGATTATAATCTATATCCTGTTCTAAAAGTGTTTCTGTTCAAAGAGACATTTAGAGGCTTGTGACCAGTGAGACAATTTGGAAAGAATAGAGCATTTGTTTGTCTTGACTTCTGACTTTGCCTGGCAGGAGAAGACAAGAAAGCCTGCTTACCTAAACCAGTACTGTCCTCACTGACTGAGGGAGGAACAGGTTTGGTTCTAATACAATTTATTCAAATTCTGGTGAATTTGCATCGTGAGAATACATAAGCCAATTCTAGAAATCCAGTAGGTCACTGTAACTTTCAGCAGTAACTCATTCTGTCTCCTCTCCTATCTTAAAAAAATCGGTAATGGATTAAAATTCTTTTTAGTGATTGTACTTTGGTTCATCTTTTTAAAAAAAACAACCAAACAAACAACAAAACAACTGTGATGTTACGTGGAGTTTCTATGTGCAAAAGCACATAGAAGCAGGTACTTTGCTCTTGGAATGAAATTGAGGAAGGTTAATGATGATTCTACAGTCCCGTGGTGGTGTCTAAGATTAACTCCTGGGGAAAAAAAAAAATCTCCTGCAGACAAAAGCTATCCTTTTGGTGCAGATACACCTGTCATTCTGGACATCTGAAGTTACGACAAAGTGCCTCTTCCTGTTGGGTAAGGAGATGATATAGATCAACACCTCTGTCTAGCAAGTACCTGGGAAAGAAATATCAAGTCTAGATTTCTGTAATATATTCTAATTTTTCCTAGTTAAACTGGTCAAGGCAATCAAACATGATTTGTCACTGTGAGCGCTTATGAAACATTTTTAGTCATTCTACATTTCATGACTCAATGGCAGTTTCTGGTAAAGTATGAATTAACCAAGCACATGTCAGCATTGATAGGAATGGGAGTTTGTCAGCTTTAAAATGTGCAAATCCTCCTTTTCTCAACTCCAGTAACAAATAGACTTCTAAGACATTATTTGTTCTCCACTAACTGAAACACTGCCACATTTGTTTTCAAAATGTATAAAGTGGAAATTGCTGTCAGGCTAAAAACTTACATTGCAAATCTCTGCCTCCAGCAAATTTTTACAGTTAAATTAAGCAAGGCTTCTAATTTAAACACTGATAGACTTTTTATTACAGGCACACCAATGTGAGAATCCGTGGTAGAAGGTTTTTTGAAATACTGCTGAACTTGGAAGACTTGCCTCTGTCCAGCTCAGTTTTTAACAGCGGATCAACGAGGCAACAAATGACACTGGTAATTCTAAGCTGGAGCTTCTCTGTCTTGACTGTGCCCATATAAAACACCGGGTCTATCTCACCAGGGACAGTTTTCTATTTGAAAAAGAGCTGAAACTAATCTCACAGCGTTTTCAAACATTTACATTTCCAGGGAAAATTAAGAGATCGCAAACATAGACTCTTTCTTCCTTAATTAATCTTTATCAAAGAACTTTTGAGGACCCTCATAGGCAAATTTGCAAAGATGCCAGGCAACAACAGCTGACTTTGGAAAGACCTTTGCTTACTAGAAGCCCATGATAGTTTTAACCAAAATGATAATAATGCATTTCCTGTGTCGGTGAAGGAGGGAAAGAGTGCTCAATAGTTTCACCGGGAAAATAACCACATTCTGTAGCAGTGGCAAGTGGGAAAAACCCTCATGTCAGTAAATACATTTTGAGTCACCATCCCCAGTTTTCACTGTGATGTTTGCAAGAGTGAGGACGTTATGAGATTAATGTACTTACATTTAAAATTTGTGTATCCTATACATTGCATTTTTTTGGGGGGTTATTACAGGTAAGTACTGAAAATCTCTAGTGTCTAATTTTAAGACATCTAAGTGGGTTTGTGGTTTTGGGGTTGTTTTTTTTAACTTCACCAGGGGCTGTACTCTCCATATCTGCTTCCAGTATATCTCGAAGTTCAAAACTTGATTTCCTTGCTTTATTTTATGCAGAGGAAGCAAAACAAAATGCACCAGCTGTAAAATAGCAGCTGTGAATGGATGATACTTTTTAATCAGTGAATGGTTCAGATTTTCTGCTCCTCTTTCTGTTCTCCAAACCTGCTTTTGTTAACCAACTTAAATTTGAGTGTTTCACAACAATATAGCTCATCTTTGGTTAGCCAGATTTACAGGAAGGAAGTCAAATAGTATGAAGAGCATATTGTGCTGAAACGAGCAGCATAAAGATGTCCAGTAAATGAGACTTTAATATGTACAGCTCACATAATTTGTTTCTTAACTAAGCACTGAAAAACAAAAGTCTGAATTTTAAGTTGAACACACGATGCTGACCTCAAGTGTTGCTTTATATCCACATCAGTTCTACAGCTGTTCCCTGCAACTTACCTTTTCAGGTTCCTCAACCACCCCTTTTATTGCTAGTCATTGATAAGGTGATGTTAGCCTTACACGGTGATTTACGAGAGGTGAACTAGCACGTATGAACATAAATCCTTGCTTCAGGGGATTTGCAGAGCGGTGCCCATATCCTGAGGTTATAAGACACAGAATATAGAATAAGCACTATATACTACCAAAAAGTTTTACAGAGCTGTACACTATGCAGCATTTCCATGATGGGGACCAGTTGCTCAGTTTCTTTACTGCATCCTTTATCACTCGCTTACTCTCTGCACGGCACGTTGGTTATGTACCCACCCTTTGCGTGTAGCTTTCACAGCTTTATTATCCTGTGCACACAGCCTGCCATACAACTTGGCCAGCTCTGTCTTCTTACTGGGGATCCTGGATGAGAAGAATAATGATAATGAGATGAGAATATAGATATCACATGGCTTTCAGTGACTGCGTGGCGACCACTTTTGCCAAGAACTGATTGTGAACGCAGCTCTTGGTCTTTCCAGAGCAGGCTCAGTGATGGCTGACAGAGTGAGGTTGCTGCCAACTGCAAATTTTGTCAACTAAAACAATGATTATGTTACAATGGACTGGAATTCTAATTGCAGCTAAATGCGTGTTTTCTGTGCCCTCCTTCTGCTCTGGCCTCGTCTCTAATTCTTAAAGCAGGAGCTAGCATATACTGTTGATCCTTCTGAATTGTGCTGAGAGAGTAAAGCTGCCTATTGATGCATTTCACTTCTTTGAATGAATGATGCTTTATAAAGAGTGAACAATCCAGACTCCTTTTCATCTCCTTACGTGCTAGCTTTTGATACTCGCTGTGTATAATAGAGCATATTGCATCATATGAGATGGAATAGCATAACCAACTTCTTCACATTTGGGAGGGAAGAGCCAAGTGGTGGGGTTAGAATGGCTGCATCCCAGAGGCAGGCTCAAATTGCCTTTACGTTGTGCTCTGTGTCAATGGTCTATAGTGCCCGGGGAGCAATTTTCATAATAGGCTAATCTTGGTGGAGAGCAAAGCAGAAGAATAAATGCCAAATTGTAGTAAGAACTTATTCAAACAGAACAATTAGCTTTTTCTTCTCCAACGGACGATACCAAACAACAGAATTTTATCTTTACCAAAACCTAAACGCAGAGATCTGGGAGGCCAAAGCAG
Source organism: Baryphthengus martii (assembly GCA_013396935.1). Classification (NCBI taxonomy): domain Eukaryota; kingdom Metazoa; phylum Chordata; class Aves; order Coraciiformes; family Momotidae; genus Baryphthengus; species Baryphthengus martii. The sequence continues at coordinate 32,886 of VWZK01002003.1, read as the reverse complement.
CCAGCTGACAAGAGAAACACAAAGTCATGAAGAAGTACTGAAAGTGAACCAATTTTCAGTTCATCCTTCAGAAAATAGGTTTGTTGTTTGTTGTTGTTTTTTTTTTTCCCCAGTTGCTTTCAAACATTAGGGGTCCAAGGACAGTTGATTTATTTTCCCCCCATAGAGCTGCCTTCCTTCTCTGAGGAAGGACCCTTCAAGTCATGCAGCTAAGAACTGGTATAATTCATGGGACTGTTGTGTTCTCCACTTCCCTTCTAGCATGGTATGGACCACGCTATTTGTTGCTGAGCGTGCTAGGAAAAGTGATGTTGAATGTTGCATCTTCCTGTGCTTCTAATGTAACAGGAGAGCAAGAGACACTAAAAGCACCCGCCTTTGTTCATTATTATTTTTTTCCTGGAGCTTGCTAATTAAATCATTAAAATTTTATCTTCACTTAACCATGGATAAAGCCTTTTGAAACATTTAATTACTATGCTGCAAGAGATACGTGTGAAAGCAAAAGCATTTATATGGTGTAAATGACTCCGGAAGATAGATAGAGAAAAAGAAAATATGAGAATGCATTTCCTTGCAACAAAGCTGCCTATACTTCCAAACAGGCTATAGATAAAATTATACTGTTGTCAGTGGTTGCAGTTCTAATTGAGACAGTGGCACTCACATGAGAATCCCAGGAACTAACCCGTGGATTTAAGTGCAACTGTCTTATAAATATGTTTTGCATTGCTATGTGTTATCATTTTCTTTCAGGAGCGTGGGGAGGGAACTTGTGCACCTGAGTCGGGCATTGCAAAGGGATTCTTCGTCATAAACTAAACCAGTGCAATGGAGTGAAGTCAGGACAGTTTCTGTGTGCTGCCCTAGGAGCTATGCAAAGATCATATACTGTGCAGAAAGAAATTTTGACTTCGTGCTACGGTATAAGATTGCAGAGAGATGGGTTTATTGTCTAAGCTCATTTTTGGAGTGCCTTAGCCCAAGAAAGGAAATGTAATTTTGGTCATAACATTCTGATGCCCTATATAATAATTTTGTCAGGCGTATCATATTTGTTCTGCAATTCCTTCACCACTTCTGTAGGCAAAAAAACCCCTGGCACTACAATTAGGCAGAAGGGAAGCACTTCAATCTTTCAAAAATGTGTAAGAAATTGAAAACAAGAACAGCCATTATTAGGGGCACCAATGTGTAATTCTTGGGTGATGTCTGACACAGGAATCAAAGTCTGTGCTTGAAGTTGGAGTGGAGTTCAGATCTGAGTCTCATAGATCTCCAGTGAATACCTGTCTGGGGCATATGGGAACTGCTGTTTTATATGGGAGAAAGGTGGGAAACAGTCCCTAAGCAGTTGTACATTATATTGTAGGAAACTCTGGGAGATGCCACATGGCAATTGCCAGTTCTATTCTGAGTGTTAGGAATCTGACTTCTTTGGGACAGTTTTGTTCAAGTGAGGAGGAAAGATGAAGAAAGGCTCATTACTCTATAGCTGCTTTTCCATCTCCTCTCAAAGGGAAATATTTTTTATTTTCTTTTTTTAGCTGCACCTCTGTTCTTTCCATAAATAAAGCTTTTCCTGGCTGTTTTGCTGACAGACTGGCCCCCTCCGGGCGTTTCTCATATGTCAAAAAAAGTTGCAAGAGTTGTGCAGGAAACAACATTAAATTAAAATGAAGAAGAAAAACCCTTCTGTTTTTCTCTCCTTTTCCCTCTATAACCTAAATGCTGCCTTTACTAAAATCTTATAAGGTCTGCAAATATCAAAACATCTCCACTGTTATTGTGTGAGATTATAGAAGTGCTGTAACAGGGATGTGCGCCTGTCAGCTCTAACAGTGCATAATGATCCAGTACTCTATTTAGAAAAGGCAGTGACAGCTATTAACCTATTCTGTTTGTGATAGGATAATAGTGGAGAGTAATCCCTTGATTTTGGTTAAGCACCACCAGAGTTTAATGCTGCCCTAGAAGATAGAATCATTGGATTCGTTTAAAGGAAATTGCTAAATACTTTCTGCCTACATCTTTACTTCTTTAAAAATTCTGTACTCAGAACCATAGTTCTGCAGTTTGGGCTGAGATTTAAAGTCACTGATGAAGAAGAGGGATCTTACTTTGTTTTATTTGATCTAGACTTTTCAATTATCAGTTCAGATACTATTTTTTTTTTTCCTTCAATGAAAGTTGATTTACATTTAGTCCTGAATTCTCTGCATCTTGATTAACCAATGACACTGTAACTCTGACCTAGCAAGACTGAAGTAAAAAAAAAAACCCAAACTACCTTCTTTTCTTTGCCATTCTATAGTGGTGTTAAGGTCAGGGGTTTCCAAGCAAACTCATTGTTCTTTCCATTGATCTTGAAGGCAATTCACACATTTGCTAATGCAAACCAGGTAATATTGAATTTCCACTTTCATTCAGTCTTTCTTTTCTGAAGCTGTATACAGTGACATGAATCTGAAATAACTTGCCTTGAAATTTAAAAAAAAAACCTTTAATGTGACAGGAAAAAATACCTAAATATACAGCAGTTTTTCTCTCTTTGACATGGTATAGACTGCTGGTGTTGAGACTACAGCCATCGTTAGGCATGGATAGCTGCTGCATCAGCTGTACCCATATTCCGACTGGGCATGGCACAGCCATGCTATCACAGCTCACCAAGGAGAGGTGAGGAGGTCGAAGCCTGGGAACGGCAGAAGCACCACCAGCACACACACCCCGACATGTCCAAGTGCCTCTGGATCACAGCTGGTCCATTATGCAGCAGAGAGAACAAAGGATACTCAGCACATGACTGTCTGCAGTTCATCATTTAGGCATATCCTATATTTTCCCTCTCCATGTATCGAATTGGATAATGATCCCAGGCAGTGTAGGGGACTGAACTGAACAATCACAACTGAGAAGGTTACCGGTGTGCTCTGTTCCCATCAGCCTGGAGAAGAAAGATGGGACCCTATCTCCAGAAATTCCAGAAAGGTCTGCGGTACCCAAAATCATCTGTATATTGGTTTTATTTTGGCTTTGCCACAAACTTATTCACACATGCTCTTCACAAACAGAATTTCCTAGTGTGATCTAACCTTGCATCAGGCTGCTTGAAAATTGGAAGTCAGGAATACCTAGATGGCATTTTCATCAGGTTCCTCCTCCCAAAAAATCCTTTGCTCTGAATAAAGGAGATTGGAATAATTATTAAAAAAAAAAAAAAAAGGCCAAACAAAAAAAATCCTTTGGCAGTCCCCCTGAGATTTACCCTGCTTGTGCGTTCTGTCACTGGTGTATTTATTCATATCAGAGTCAGAGGCTCACAATAGTGCAGCTAAATATCAGCACAACACAGCTGCAGACTCCGGCAGGATATATGATCATTTATAAATTGCTGATCAAATTCTACCCAGAGTTACATTTCTGCAATCCTATGGACTTAAATAAGGTTGTCTGAAAGTACTAAGGACACAACAAGCCCCCCTCAAATCTTTCATGATGTTGGGACAGTTATCCTTTGATGACATCAGTTTCCTCACATACACCATGGCAGAAGTCATCATTATTAAAGCCGCCGTACCAAATACTATCATATGTTCTTTTTCAGCACATAGATAAAAAAAAATTGATTTATATTAACCTAGACAAATGGTGAAGTCAGCCCCACAGAGCAGCTAGAACGGAGCTGGTCAGCCTGGCTGCAGTGTCATTGCAGCTCCTGGGTCTTGGGAGAATTTTGGATCCCAGGATGTTTCTAGGACACGCTGGCAAATATTTCTCCTGTTCTGAAGGCACCATCTGCTATCGATAGGCAGGGTACTGCCCCTCCTGAGCAGACAGTAGCTGTCTGCACCCAAGGACCAGGACTCAGCTTCTCCAACTGTACCTCAAAGGTGCTATAGGGATGGATGAACTAATTATAGGACTAGGACCTTTTAATGCTGCAAATTGTTGCTTTCTTGGGGATATTTCAAATGTGAGTGCACATTTGATTTTTTTTTTCCAGGAATCTCAGCAGGCTTTTCCTTGAGTTGTCAACACAATGTTCGTACAAGTCAGTGGTAATAAGGCTTTTGTTGTTAGTCTTAACCTACTCTTTACTAACAGTGGCTACCGACGGAGCAGCATAGGTGTGGCCATGGTATGTGCATTCCAGCAGCTTTATGACTGCAGTCTCATAATGAGAATGAAAACATTTCACAGGTTTCCTTCTCTTTTTCTTTTGGGAAGAAAATATCTCACTATCAAACTGAGATGCTCAAGGTTTTCCCCACCAGGAAGAATAGTCTTGGAAGGATCATCAGGCTCAACAAACACATGTTGAAGCAGGATTCACTCTGAAGTGCTGAAATACTTCTTTTGGAAATGGTTTTTGAGCTTACAGGGCACGTTGGGATGAGTAATATTGACATGAGTAATGTGAAAGTTTACATCAACATTCTATAATTGCAAATTCTGTTCCACTGAGCTAAAACTGGATTATTCTGATAACAAGATTCTTTGACTTCAAGATCTGTGGAGCATGATAGGGATGGAGGAGAATCTACTAACTACTCGCTGTTGACAGGAAGACACCTGGCCCATTCCCCTACCTCGGCAGATATGTCAAATTTGAATTATTCACCTGTTTTAGTGACTTATTTTGCCATGAACTCACAGCCATCACTGCACAATTACCATTTCTTCTCTGCATGCTTAAAATACGAAAGCTCAGTGTTTGCACTTTGCTTTGCATCAGCTAACTTTCTGAGTCTGATAAGGAAATCAAATTCCAGCTTCTCAAGCAGTTTTATCTATTTGCAAGTTTGGCAATCCCCTCCTCTCATCCCAGTGTGGCAGGCTGTCTTCCTAACAAGTGACTACTTAGTTTAACAAAACCCCCAAAAAATAAATTATAACTTTTGCAGAGCCCAAACATATCTGTAGATCTTGTTTATTTAATTTTTTCATTTCTTGTTCTGAATGAGTATTTTGCTGGTGAATTATTTATATGACAACAGGAAATGAGAGGAGGAGTGGTGCGGAAAATTTCCATAAAAACCTCATATGGTTTTCAGTAGCATTCAGCGAAAGCTTTTTTTTCTTTCTTTTCCTTGCAAGTTTCATTTATGTTTCGTCACTAGAGAAAGCTGCCACTGATTTAGTTTAAATATTTATACAGAATTGCAGCCTTAAGATACATGTACACATTACGAGAGCCATACATTAAGGAAGTTTATCTCTAAGTAAAGAGTGGGAAAGGTTGTGTCTACAAACATCATCTGATTCCTTCTTTGCCGATCACCAGCATCTGCAGCGGGAATAACTTTCCACTAAAACTAAGTCCTTTGGTCGATGTCAGTTGTAGTGAGATTCACAAAACAGCAGATAAAGGATGGGATGGGAGGGAGGGATGTTCTTGTTCTTCTCCTCACAATAAAGGAAGTAGTATTGCTCCATGAACTGGAGCCATTCCCAGTTTTCGTGTAGCCAGCCACAGAACAGCCTTGGCTGCGATAAGAACTATATATGAACCGTACCTTTTTTAAACTTCACTTCTCCAGAAATGCCTTGGCCATGACTTCCTTCATTCTTATTGGATATTTCCTGTCTTTATTTTCCTTTTGTTGTTTCATTAGCAATCCTGAGATGACAAATTGTGAGGTAACATCCTCTCTGCTTGGCAGCCTGCCAGAGAAATGAGGTCTGAAATGGAAAGAACCTTGCAGCTCAGGGCGAGCAGGGTTAGATGGCTCTGTGTGGAATTGTTTAAGTTTGAATACGGAGAATTGAGGAAAAGAGGTAAAAACCCAAGTATCAACTACTTAGTTCTATCATCTACCCTGACTCAATTAATTCTTACCTTATCCTTCTAGTCCTGTTGACTTAGGCAACATGCAGACTGTTATACCAGCTTCATCACTATGGCAAAAGAAATCAAGAGTTTAGAGGAGAAGAGAAAGAAATATTTTCTATTGCCCATCCTTCCATCCCTTACCGTGACAGCAAATAGAGAAATGGAGAAATATCTTCAACCCTTTTCATACAGAGAGCAAACACATATATCGGTCTCTGCTTTGCACAATGCCTGCTTTTTCCACAGACAATTCCCAGAAGGCTTCTGGAATGGAAATGTAATCTCATGGCATAGAGCATCTTCGTTCACCGTGGAAGGGTTAGAGTTTCATGTTTGCTTGAACATTTGGTAGGAGGTTGCTTCAGGAATAGCATGCTTGGACTAAAGGAAATAAATGTATCCTAGAATCAGCATTTTGATAGTTTCCCATATGAAATTCTGTAGTAGCCCTTTCCACTGGAGTTTGAAATCCCAATGTGGCTGGCATCACTTACCAGTTACCAAGTGAACAGGCAGCTGTAACCGAGTGTCTGACTATGTGACAAAGGCGTGAATTTGTGTATTGAGCAGTTTTTAAATACACCAGAAATAAAATACCTTTTTTTTTTTTTCCAAACTTAAGCTTTCTGAAATCTCTTATCAAATGATAACAATACAATCTCTTTCCAGAACGTTCGAGTAAACAGAGCAAGGGCATTGTTTCTGAAATCCAAGCATCTTTTTCACCAGTGGGATTTCGAAATAGGTATAAGGGTGTTGTTAATATCTAGAGTGATTTTATTATTTTTTCTCCCCCTTGAAAAGTTCCAAAGTATGCAGAATGGCACTAGACTTTAAATTAACATGCATTGACATATGTAGAAGGTGTAATGCATACCTTGGAATGCAGGGGATTAGAACATTTGTATTTACCGTTGTACTTTACTGTGTATGAGGTTCCATTGCATCTCAGCTCGTGGCAGTCTGTTGAGAGCGCGCTGTGTGAATAAGCGTTTCCTTATTGCTGTACCTGTGTCACTGAGACACTTCTTCAGTAATTGTTCCTCTGAAACACCATAGTTATGTATCATGGAGACATTCTGTAATGTTACAGCTCCATAAAACAGATATAATTGTTCAGTTACTACTGTTAACATTAGATAAAGAGAAAGCAATCTTGTGGTGTGGATGAATTTATCAGAATCAAAAGGGGCATCTGGTTCATCCTGCCTAAAGTAAGCAGGTTGGTGAAGTAGATCTTGGAAAAAAAGGCACAGAATTCAGGTGTTTGGAAAGAAAAGGGGAATTACTCTTAAGTTATTTCAACGTAAATAATATAAATTCTGCCTTGCCACACAGTTTTGTATCTGAGAATATTTAGATTTAGATTTTACGGTATTAGCGAATGGTAATGAAAAGGAAGCACTGAGTACATGTGAGAATAATTTGAATGTCAAGGAGTATTTTCCATCCCATATTCATCTGCTGGCATAATGAGTTTATAAGAAATCATTAATCCCATTCAAACGTAAGTATTTTATGAATCTCTTTTCAAGTGCTAAGAAACGGGGATTGAGATCAAACTCTTCTAAATTGCAATGTAAACATAAATCCCAAACCTCCTTCCTGGTGTTCAGTTTCTGAGTGTGTAACCAAATAAGTAACTCATTTCCTTAACCTATAACCCCTGCACCACTTTTGTAATGCTTACTTTTGTAAAGGATTATAAAGTCCCACTGCTTCCCAATATGAACTCTTATAAAAAAGAAATTGCAAATTGCAACTGTCTTTCTCTTTTTAATTCCTTTACAGTATTTTTAGATGGATGATATTTTTAAGAACTTTACTTCACAACTGAAGTCAGTAGTGCACGCTACTGTGCCGTTCATTTTATAATGTAGTTATATTCGCTTCGAGTTCATGGGTGTCACCATTGCAAATGTTATTCCATAACTCCTCCACGCATGGCTTTTGTTCCTGATGCTTCTTCAGGCACGCACCTCCCTTGACTATAGGCCTGCATTGTTAAGCAGATGGTATCAGCTAAATTGAGCTGGCCCCGTGTAAGTGCTTCAACAGATAAAAGAAATAACATATTCATTTAGCAGAATGGATCTATTGCTGCCACACACCACAACTTCATTTGAAATTGTGGTCATTTAGCAGTGAGTCTTGAAATAAATAGAGGCAACCAGGATCAAAGTTTTTGGGCGGCTTGTAAGCACTGAGGTTTATGACTGTGAGGTTAAAGCTACACAGAGTTCCTTAACCTCATAGTCACATTCCAATACTTGCTTACCTAAAAATTCTGAAGTGCCTTAAAGGAATTATTTCATCAGATCTTCAGAATTACTAGTGAAATGTAGTGAAGATGTCCTTCAGAAAAAAAACAAACAACCCAAAAAACAACAAACAACAAAACTCCACCTCCATATTAACAAATAAAGGAACATTTTCTTTATATTTAATCTCCTAACCTAGTAGTAGGAATGCATTCTTGACACCAGGGCCATTAGGTGGCACACTTGGGCCATGGGTTTGGCAGGGCATGCCATGAAATCGACCGTGGAACCCAAAGTACGACTAATTAATCACGCATCTTTTAATTTTTAGGGAACGAAGCAGGGAGAAGGCAATAAAATGCCATTTAGACATGAGGCGTTGTAAATAATCTGTCAACTGGAAACCAGTAAGCTTTCTGCATCTTTCTTTTGAGGACATGAGCAAAGTGATGTCTCCAGGAGCTTTACACTACTTGTATGCATTTCATTGCTACATTAGTTGAATTCTCGGGTGTACTCAAGTGCACGTACTTGCAGTGAGAGTTAGATGGACATAGACTTGTGGAGATCTCCAAATGCTTAGAAAAGATCTGGGGGGGTTATTGTTTAAAAAACAAATAGGTTAGCAAGAACTTAATTATTTACTTTTTCTCCCGTTAGAAGGCTTATTCTTGGTATGGCTGTGCCATAGCAGTTACAGCAACGATAGAAAAGTGCGTCCTTGGGATTATGTAGCATTGTAATACAGGGTTTAGTATTTCTAGACTTTGTGGAATTTGAGTAGGACAGTTTCTGAGATTAAGAAATTGATAAATTAATGCAGAATAATGTTTTACTTGTATCGGTGAAACCTTTTGGCCAATCCCATCCCAACTGCTCATGAGTTCCAGAGATCCAACTCATTTTAAATTTCTGCTTTCTGTTCTCACAACTTTCCTTCAGTTGAATCGACAGTCCCTTTATTCCAATGGGATGTAGCTGTCATGTGAAGTCTTAATTATCAGTAAACTGTCATTATTACTTATTCACCTTAGGCCAAGAATGTGCATATGGACAATGTGTGTAACCCAGCTTTCAGATGGCTAAAGTAAGACTGGTGGAGAACTGTTCTGAACACTAGGACAGGCATCTGGCATTACACAAGCATGGGCATTTTTTATTCTCTAAGCAATGCAGCACCAAAAATGAAAGCAGAGTTCTGGGGTGGTATCTTCATGGTATCCTGCATCTTTTGGGTTACGATACTTTAGGTGGGATTTTCCCCCAGTTTTCATTACTAACAGAATGAGCTTCAGAAATGACATCTGAAGGACCCAGTGTATTGCTGACTGTTGGCCTAGGGATGACTCCTAATGCAATCAAAGGAAGTGTGTGTATTCCTGGAATGTCTAGCGGAGCAGTCATTTTCATTGGAACAAGAACGAAGTCCAAAAGCTTTAAGTTTGTTTAAAAATCTAGGGAAAGAGGCTACCCAGAATGAGGAAAATCAGTGTGGGTGCACATTCTTTTTTGTATTTTTTGTTGTTTTATTTTTCCCTTATGCCAGAATCCCTTTAGTTTTCCTCGGGCTTACTTTTAAGCTGCTGGTTTGTGTTATATGGCCATACAGTATCTAGAGCAATTGAGTCACACTCAGATGTGACTTTGTAGTGCTACTGTATTAAAGAAATAAAAATAATAATAATAATAAATCAGTCTTAGCATATGTGCATGACTACGACTCTGAGTTTCCATTTTGTCTGGAGAGAGAAGCTTGAGTTACCGTGATTCCTGCATTTGGCCGGAGCTCTTCATTTAAGGTTTTAAATCATCTGAAATTCCTTTTGGATATGATTGCACACACATCCTCACCTAGCTGCATTCTGATCGGAGAATTAGGTGCTCTGCTTCTACAGACCTTGGAATATTTATTTACATTTCAAATTTCATGGGGTTTGGTGGATGTTTGTGCATGACAAGAAATGAGTGGTGGTGTAGTTGCTTGATGAAGGTATAAATCAAGATTAGTTAGCATGGACTTTGTGTTATGATTTGAAATTCTTTTGGCAATAAGAATCAGTTTCCAGGGAATATCTTGATGAGGAACGTAAACAAACAATAAGTAGACAAATAACTTGGCACTGCTTTTCATTGGTAAGGAAAGGTTTTTAATTTACGATCAAGTTACAGCTACTAATTTAAAGCTCTTAAAAAATTTAGAAGGAATTCTTTGAAATATTAAAATACTGAAAGAAATAAACCTAGAAAGTGGTGGGTTTACTAATTCACCATTCATAGCCTCTCTGATGCTTCTGCCCTCATTAGAAATAAGTAGTGTTATTGTAGCTAAGGGGGTGCAGGCTGGACTAAGGCAAGGATCAATAAGGATAAGAACAGTGTCCAAATGATAAAAGTTTCCATCTAGCAGCTCCTCTCTTCAATTTCCTTACTGCAAGTAGCCTCTCTGAGCGAGGTAACGGTCCAGCAGTGAAGTATCCTATAAACTTGAGAAAGATGAATGATTCTTGTAATTTCTATCATAAATCTGCCACGCACAGAAGCAAGGTGAAACTCAAGCTCTGTTTTAATGATGACCGAAGAGGGAATCTGCAGGACTGCCACATGTTCGGAGTTTGGTGCGTTGACAAAAGGCCCGTGACTTGAATAAGGGGCAAGCTACAAATGTCGGTCTCAGAATAGATTGAAAAAGATCAGGGTTATGAAGAAGCACTTTAGAACAGAATTAGGAGCGAGCGCTCCAGAGCCAGAAGCACATTGCTAAGCCCACTGGTTTACTTGAGCAGTACCGTTGCTTAAGATACGGCGGCAGAGGTGATGGAGCTGGGACTTAGGTGAGTTTCAAACATGATCAAGGAGTTTTAGCAGAGCTCGTGAGGACTAAACAAATGTTCTAAAAATGCAACATAAGCCATTGTGTGAAAGGCATTTGAAGCTTTTATTCTAAAAATGAGAAATGTTACCTTTTACTCTATTTCTGCGAGAAAAGAAGGAACATTCACTGTTTGCCTATCAATTAGTGAAGTGCTGGGGTCTGAACCCTGAGCCCTGAAGTGAACTCGACACCTGGATGAATTTCACAACCAGGTAAAAGGGGCTAAGGCTGCCCAGGTGCCTCCTGTTGGAATCAAGGGCAAGACTGAGTTGGCCTCTGTGTTTGCCACCAAGAAGATCTTTTAGCTCCGCTGCTGGCCGCAACTCATTAGGCGTTGAGTGGTGGGGACACATGCCATACCAGACCTTGACGTGAGGGATGGGCCTCCTCTGTTATAAGAGGGCCATCCAGGAGGGGAGGCCAGTTCAAGCACACCCTGAAATGATGAGAAACAGCTGCCATTTAGGTGGTGATTAGAGGGTGGAGATAAAAGGCCAATAGAGGGCCTGATTGGGATCTGCTGCTGCTGGGAGTTGCTGCTGCTGTTGGGATCTGTCGCAGGAGGGGTTTGTGAGTAGTTTTGTGGAGTCAAGAATAATGGCTTGGGTAATATGTCTTTGTGGTATTTGTTGGATTGGTTTGTGCCTGTCTATGTGGGGATACGGGGTGTGGTTGATATCTCCTTATATTACTGTGTTTTTGGCCCACTGTGCCTTTTCTTCTGTTGTGTCACCCACAGGGAGTGGGTTTATTACTACTTTTGTTCCCCTCATGGCCAACCATGCTATATCATTTATGGAGTCTGTCGAAATAACAAAATCTGTATGAGTTTCACTGTATGTCTTCTGCTGATGGCTGCCTCCCTTTTCTTGGGCCATGTAGTTAGCAAAACAATTAGTTATTGATCGTGACCTGATTCTTGGCTGTCACTGGTCATCTACTCGGACAATTGAGGCATTATTCCAGTTCACATAGCTAATATTTACACAACCTGGAATGACAGCAGGAGGGAAGTTCATGTAAGGAGCTCTTGCCTTCCCCCACCCCCTTGCATTTTAGTTAAATGCTTCTTTACACTTCAGCACCTTTGCTTTGAAACTTTTTCTGCGGGCCTTTCTCCCTGCACAGGACCTGCAGGATGCCTCACTTGATATGGACCCAACAGCCACTGAAAAGCAGCTTTATAGTGAATAGTAATTGTCTCAAAGTGCTGACTTCTGGTGTGTTACAGCACAGCATGACTGAGAACATTGGATTTGGTTTCTTCCTATGAGAAAATAAGACCTTGGAGACTCGGATGTTAGGAGAAGATGATTTATGCTGTATGAGTTTCATTACTTAATAATGTGCTAATTATTTTGATCACCCTCTGAGAAATCCTCTAGCAGTCTGAAGGTACCTCAGTGCCAAAAGAAATGTGACAGCCTTTCTTTTCCTTTTTTTGAGATCTGCCAAAGGGTATTTCAGTGGCTATTGTGATGAAGGATGTTACGTGGACAGAACCGACTCTATTGCCAATGTATGTGTTCTCCAGTCAGTGGATTGAGAGCAGGGATTAACTTTACCTGCTCTTTCCAAGAGGAGAAATCCCCTCTGCACTCGATGAGCGTGCTGAGGATGGGGGCTCAGGCACCGGGCGGCCCTATAAGGAGCTGTGGCATGAACACGACAGCAGTTCTGCGACAGCCTGGCAGAGCAGGAGCTGCCTGCGCACAACTCGGGGTTCAGAACTGCTTGATTTGAACATATGCCTTTCTAAATATAAAATATTTGTGTCTCACTTGTTTTTTATTTCATCATGAAAAGAAGGAGGCTTTATTTCAGTGCTATATTTCTGTGGCATATGCCATGGCGTTGTTCCACAGATGCTATCACCACCAGCACATTACAAAAATACTCCTTTTCAAGGCTCTATGACTGCTCACAAGAAGCCTGAACCTCTCATAACTATTCAAAGAGATTCGTAGAGGAAAACCGTATTCTTATGCTGTATTTGGAAGTAATCAGCACCGTATAACTCCTCCTCACCATGTTCATTTCAACTTGTAGTAGTTTGATGCAACAGTTCCTCCTGGTGTTGTTGCTTCTGGCTATAGCGTTGCTGCAGGACTGTGCAAGTGTGTGTAGTAATGGTCCAGCATCATCTTGTCCTGCATTGCAACACAGTCTTCCCCCAGGACAAGTTATAGAAGTGCTTCCTTCTTTGTTATTTGTTCTTTGTGTGCATGCACGTGGGCACAACACACAGCACCTTGCGATTTCCTCACGGTTTGTATCGTACGTGCTGTAGCTGCACTCGTTGCGCATCTTGAGGCATTTTTAACAATAGCTTATTGAAGATTGATACATGAGGGAGACAACTGTACTTGTAGCAGCAAATGTATGTGCAGCAATCAAGTACATAATATTAAAATAATGAGCAAAACCGCCTGTAGTGATATCCAATAGTAGAATAGTTGCTGCTTTTGCTGTACTGTGTTGAAGTGGCAGAGGAGAAATGGTGATGAAGATAAGGATAAGGACTAGTAGCTGTGTGGCATTCCTGATGCACTGCTTGAGGGCTGATAACAGGCTTGGGTTTAGAATTAGTAGAGAGAGTCTATAAATCAGACAAGTGCTTGGAAATTCTGATCCTATACCTTTGGCCTCTGGGATTTATTTTTGTTTGTTTGTTTTTTTATTGATTTACACACAGTTAATGGCTTGCTGGAATTTACTCTTAGTCTGATGTGGGATGAAGGGATATAGTATAAGGGAGATGCCTCCTTCTTTCAAATCTCAGAGTTGCTGGAGGTTAAAACCTTGTAAAAAATGTGCAACAAAGAAGAGTTAGGAACAAATTGCCCTCTATATTCTGATCCCAGTCACTTGACATAGATCCAGGTTATACAAATCGAACGCCTCCTGTCACATGGATAGATTATTATCCTTGGACTGGAATGGCTGCTGTCACTGTCCTACCTGTGATTTCCTTTTCTAAATTTCAATTGCCTTGCTTTAGCAAATGAAAATTAAGTGTTTAGACTGAACGTAAACATTTCTGTTGTGCAGTCTAAATACTAATTCTATGAATAACTATGAGAAAGCTGTACTCCCACATTTCAAAATCTTATCTTCATTCCTTTTGCCTTTGGTCATTATGTGCATTCTTAAGGAATACAATTTTTTTGTCGTCTCCCTCTTTTCACTTCTGAGTCCTCTTGAGGTTCAGAAAAGGCAAGTGCTTAAATATGAGATGTTTTTCTTTTTTGCTTTCAGATATTATTTTAAAGTAAATGTCACACCTTGTCAGATCAGAGATTCATTACATTCCTGCTAAAGGAAATGGGATTTAAGGATATACTTAAATTTAAGAACTTCATTACATTTGCTCAGATGGAACTTTAGTAAGCACCGTTTATCCCTGAGTAAGACAGAAGGATTGTATAATTAAATACAGTAAATGATACTTTTCAACAGTTTCTAAAAGAGCTGCAGAGCTGCATTCTTCAGAACTTCAGGGAGACCAGAGCATCTGATTCCCTTAGTTCATTTGAAATCTCTTCTACTGTGGCTGAGGGACAATACACACCTTCAAATGAGTCCAGGATGCAAAGGCAACCTCACCTGTGTCACTCTTGGGCTAGAAGGTGATTAGTTTTACAACCCTTTCTTTTGCTAGCCTGGGGAATGGAGCGTTATTCATCGCAGTGTTGTGCGCATTACAGTTCCAGAAAAAAGCCCTCATAATTCCTGGGTATGCTGTTAAACACCTAAGCTGGCATCCATCCCGAAGTTGTGCTTATTGATTGCAAAATGTCATGTCCAAGAATATCAAAACTCTCCAGAAATACTTGAAGGGGGGGCCAGGATCGGTGAAAGTCAATGGGCTTGGGTATGTCCAGGGAACGTTATCGGGATGGCAGAGGAAACAGTTGCAGTAGTGCTAAAATCCTGGTAACTGCACAGCAATTTTAACAATAGTTTGTCTGAAATACAAAGTAGGACAGGTTTCATTCACAGAGCTGTAATTTATGCTTGGTTTCTGTTGATTACACAATCCACTGGATCCCCTCTCCCATAGTTTATGATGTCATCAGAAGCCCTGGTGGAATTAGAGCCCTGTATTTCTCAGCACCTTTTATTTGATGTTCATACATTCTCTGTTTTGTTTTGTTGGTTTTTTTATACTTAGGATAAAGTTTTAAGTAAAATTAAGGTCCAACCTGAAACCGAATGAAATTGCTGTGAAAATAATGGGTCACACAAAGATACTTTAATAGAGTTGAATAGTTTGGGATCTATAGAGTCAAGCATTTATTTTGAGAACAATGGCAGCTCTGAATGGTTGTAATGGTTCCTTGCTTGTAATCTAAAATAATTTAAAAAAAAAAAAACAACAAAAAAACAAACACAAAATCTCACTTCTTGAAGCAAGACTGGGCAAGTGGGCTTAAGGTATGGAAGGGTGAGATGGAGCCTTGTTGCTTTTGAGTCTATCCCATTAGAGTGGAACTGCACATCCAGTTGTGGACTCGAATAACTGTTGCTATCTAAATGTGTTCATGTGACATTTATCAGTCCTGGGATCTAGGGAAGCGTGATTCCAAGGAATGTTTTCAACAGTTACGTAGCTTAGGAGGAGAGGAACCCGATGTGAGGTTTGCAAGTCTTCCCATGTACGTGACAATCATTCACACTAACTTATGTTCAGTCTCCACCGTAGTGCTAAAGTGAAGATTTTGAAAATGTTCATCCCTGGCTCACTATGGGGATGAAATGCACATTTTGAGATCCCATGCATTGCAAAACAGTAGTTTTTAAATCTGTTGGTGTTTCAGCATTAGAATACTCCCTCCAGACCTTTAAATAGTGCCATTTGATTAAGAAATTAACTATACACTAGGAATTTATTTGTTTTTTTTCAGTAGCCATTTCTGATTAAACGAAAAAGCAGTGGTATGGAACCTCTTCATGCCTCAGTAGATTAGAAATAGTGCTATTGGCAATACCTCAGTAGTTGTGAGGGTGAAGTATAATAAGTTTGCTTGGTCATATGATGGCAGAAATATGAAAACATATGCGTCGATTGTCGGGTATGCAACCAAAACTGCTACTGATCAGCACTAACTTTGATTTTCACAGGCTTTGTCAGTTTTAAGTTACATTTATAATGATGTTTTAACATAGTTTTCTGAAAGTAATAGAATCACTGAGAAGAAATTATACCATATGTCACATAAACCAGCATGTAAAAGGTACAATACCGCAGTAATGGGACATCCAGCCTGCTGGGTACCTTTGTAAATGGAAATTGATTTTTCTTGAGGATTCCTTACTGGGTAAAATAAATGAAATATACATTTAGTTTTACCAGTTTAAAAACCTCTTTGTTAAAATAAGAACAGTGATATAGAGACACATTCTAATAAATTAAAGCAAGATAAATTCTATCCAGCAGCTTGCTGAATACCTCAATTCATAATTCTTTTTTTGTTATTTTTTTTAAATCTGAAGAATACAATGGGGCCTCCCAGGAAGACAGCCTGCGGATGTTACTGAAACACCTACACTAGGTATAGATTATTTTAGCTTTGATATAACCGTGTGTCTAGACTAGTTTTTCCTTTTTCATTTTATGCTTTTAATTTGATACAGTTCTTCTTGTGAGTATTGGAATTGGAGTCAGTTTGGTTTAGGTCAATAGGGCCAAGAACGAACTTAGAAATAAGACAGATAACCACAAAATGCTACACAGCTTCTATCAGACATTTAAAGTTAATAGGTTTTTAGGACACAGATGAAACTGTTGGACTCATTTGGCTGGTATAATTTACTACATTAATGATCAAAAAAGAGGGGAAAAAATCGGAGTAAAAATGTTAATTTCAAGGACCATTACAGAAATACAATACAATAAAATAAAAAATCAGATAAATGTTCATTTGCTGTACACTGACAGTTGTTAAGAGCCCATTGCCCCAAAGCAAGTTATGCTTGTAGCAGCAGCAGACCTCGGTCACTGTCGTTTATGAAATGCAGATTACTTAATGGGGATTTTTGTTAATGTTTTAATAGAAAAAAAAAGGGCGATTTAAATAGTGTTTCTTCAATAATGAAGAGTCGTCGTTGTTATGGTGATTGTGTTAATTCACTGCTGCCTGTTGCTTTAGTGGCTAAGGCACTCTCCAGTAAATACAACAGGCTAAAGTCGCAGTGGCACTCAACAGGCAGAGTCTTCTGCATCCCAGGCTGCTGCTGGACACCTGGTCCTCCAGCTCCAGTTGCTCTTGTTCATGGTCCTACCTACAGAGCTCTTGCTCTCAGTCCCTGCCTTGGTTAGCAAGAGGGATTTGAGCTGTGCTTAAGGGGCCCTGGTATAACACACACACAGCCACTGGCTGACTCTGCCTATTTGCAGGCAAAGCTGGTTCTCTAGCTGCAGATGAAGTCACGTGTTCCGCTTCGCTTCTTACTGGTTCAACTATTATTGCATCGTTTAACTCTCCCTGTAACATAACTGTGTTTCCCCAAGACCAAAATTGAACTGCAATCCCTGGCAAAGTTCACGTGTATAAAAATTTACAGTACTCAGGTGACCGCAGGAAATCCTTCTCTAGCTGCTTCCCTCCGATGAAAATTATGTATAAAACAAAGTAAGCGATACCACATAGAAAGGGCATTCAGGGTTAAAACTGAGCAGCATTTGTTGAAACATGGATCCTTTGAGAAGATTTCAGTCTCTGCAGCATCAGTCAACTCAAAATAGGTATCAGAGCTGTTTCTCTGGTAAGAACTGGAAGGCACCTTAACTGTTCAAATTTGTTTAAAAGCTCAGGTGTGACAAACTCGCTGCTGTTAAAGCTGTTGTGCATATTTACATCTCAGTCTGGATCTGAGCCTTGTTAATCGTTTGGTTTGCTTTACTTAAATATTAAAAATCAGTCAGATTTTTTTAAACTAGCTGTTGAGTACTGAAGGTATAGCAGGAGAGATGTAATTTGGAGTAAGTATTTTTTTAAGTAAAATAACTTCTCCAGTGCTCTTTTGCATACCAAACAGGCCTAGTGCCACTTCTGTTATACTTCATGCATTTTGACATTTTTACATTTTCAGCCAGATAAACATGCAGTACACAGCAGAAGGGATTGTATTAGCTTCTTAGTTTCTGCACTGCCTATGGTATTAAATAATGGCTTAGAAAAATAAAATAAATCCAGTTCATGCATAAAGATGCAAGGAGTAGAATAACAATTATGTGCATAAGTTCAGACCTTGAGTGTAGTACCAGACTCCATGTTCAGTAAATGCACACTCCTACTGAACACAAGGGAAATGTAGTTCTGGCATCTAAGGGAGCTCTGTCAAGTCCTGCGGAAGTGTGGACACAGACATTTCCTGCTGAGGGATTCAGGTGAGCTCAAGTGCTCTCCCATGAAGACCTTCACAGTGGAGACTGTGCAGAAGCTTCTCACTAAGAATTAGAGCAGGTGATCTGCTTCTTCCAGTCTCCTAACACCCTAACTCATCAAATACTCATTGCTATGGATCTCCTTGTATAAAGCATTCCATTGCATGGTAGAAAAGCCCCACTCGCTGTGGAGCGTTTGTACTCATATCAGCGCGGAATACATAATTTCTCATAGTCCTTTTTATGCAAGGTTGAGAACACCTTGCAGACTGGGGGGCTCCATGTGCACGTAACAACTCTGGGGAGCAGTGCACTTGGTAGTTTGTCCAGGTATCAAGGAGATATTTGTGCTGGCAAACATAGAATCTAAGATCACCGAGTCCAACTGGCTACCCACGTAATAGCAAGTTGTTTTCAGAATTAAAGTGTATGGTACCTAATTTTGCATCCTATTCATTTTCATAGGGGTTTTTTTGTAGGGTTGTTTTTTGGTTTTGTTCGTTGTGATAAGGTAGCAAGGTTAAAATCCACTCATTTGTGTGGTGCACTTGAAATGCAGGGAAGGGTATACTACTGATTCGGAGTGGGGAAACTACCAGAAAAGTGCAGTAACTTGGGTCTACAAACCTCTCCACTTTCAGTGTTGTGAAAATTCCAGGAATGGAACAGAATGCTGCAGAATAGTATGGTATAGAATAGAACAGAACAGAGGCAAAGTCTTTGCTTTCTTATCTGTTTCCATCGATTTAGCTTCTGAGAATGTATTTCCTCTTTAAATAGCAAGAAAAAATAGCCCAGAGAAGCTCATAGAAACATTAGGAAAGATTTAAAATATTCTATTTGTGAAACTGTTTGTGATTAAAATATCGACACACAATCAATAAACCTATGAAATTTTACCAAAGATAACTCTGCAGTAGTTGTAAAATTGTGTAGGATAATTAATATTGGAATAGTATGAATTAGTTTAATCAGGGTATTAAAATACATGCATAGAATTTAGAAAATTTTGGTGGAATGATAAGAAAAGACACTTAAGAGGAGTGAGCATTCTGTTCTCATGGTTTTCACGTAAGTTTGTGCTTCTCAACTTTCTTGGGCATTCTTCCAGTAAAGAAAGGCAGATCGAACTCTTTCTGTTACAGGACTCATTGCTCTCAGGGACTGAGCTGTAAAGAGAAACCTGGGTTTGTGATGAAAACAAGGGAATTGGAAGGGTCCGAGATTATTCCCAGATGTTGTTTTGCCACAGGTGTATGTATATTTGCTCTAAAAGAGTTTTAAACAATTTTTAAGCTCATTATGATTTTATTAATTTTTAAGGAATTATTTTAGTGCTTAGTATCAGAATTAGGTGACAGGCTTGCACATGCCTCCACTTAGAATCTCTTTAAAAATTAGATGAAGCAAAAAAGTAGTGGGTTTTTTTTTTGCCAGTATGACTTTATACTGCTAGCAGGAGTTCTGAGGTGAGTGCTTAATTATCCTCTCCTGTATTAGATCACAGGCATCAGTGATAGAGACCACAGCAATGAGGGAAGGATGTCTGATCACCACTACCATAACCTAGACCCCCAAAAGAAATCCTCACCTTATGAAATGAAAACTTTAAGAAGAAGTGATGCTATTTATGATGGTCACAAACAAGCACATTGGAAATTGGAGAGCAGGCAAGATAAGATCAATCTCTCAAGGTGTAGGTATTAGCCATAGCTGTATTTAAAATTATTGCTAATTGGAATGTGATTCTGCATATTTTCTCTCCTATGGAAATGCAAAATTCAGATAATGTGCTTAAAAAGAGACACTCAGAATAGCATACACTTGGAAAACATGGAATGTGAAATCCAGAAGCAGCTGGTTGTTATTTTTCTGTATTTTGTATGGTTTTTATTGACCCAAAGTAGACTTTTCCTTGATGAGCCTAAAGAGAAGACACAACCTCACTTGCATTCACTGACATTTTGGAAAGCCACTCTGTGTGGACTGCTGGATTTTGTGAATTAGCAAATGCTCTAAATGAACGCAATAAAAATAAATCAGGGACGCTGCACTGCAAAATGAGCTTTGTTCATTTATTTCTGGCATGAATGGTTTAGTTTTAATTATTTATAATACTTTGCAGTGCATTGGTAAACATGCTGCAACGTATTTTGTAAAAATAATGGAGTCTTTGAAACAGCAGAGCACAGTAGAGATGTCACTCCCTTTTAGGACTCTGGGAGGTGACCATTGAGGCAGGGAGAGAGGGATTTGGGAAGAATAACAGGAGACAGCAAATGCCACAAGTGACTGGGCATATACAGGAATAAGAGGTTTTAAATTGCAAAGTGTATACATTCTCTGGTTTCATGTTTTCACATGGTTGCCTGCTCTCAAGTCAGCATTGGAAAGAAATAAGGACCTGGTTTTGGAGGCAGAGTTACCATAAATAACACCAAATCTCTTTCCTATGATTTTGCATGGGAGCTAAGGAATGGAATTGTCTCTTTTCATGCAGGAACAAGGAAAAGAGCAGGGTGGTTGGGGAGGAGAAAAAAAAAAATCTCAAAAAGAGGCAAGTATAATAATTTAAACTACAGGAAATACAAAAGAAATTAGTAGAAATATTTTTTAATCCATCTTTCAGTTTATACAGAGCCTGAAAGTTCATTTTTGATTCTGACTCTTCAAGTTGTTAAGTTTATAAACTCTCAGACCACTCCCTTTAAATTTTCTGGGGTTTAGTTTTAGTACTTTTTGGGTGTTTGAAGTCATTAGCTGTCTGAATAAAAAGCTGATATGAGATGACTTGCTCTGCATCCATATGGAGGCAGTGGAAGGTATCTAGTCTGTAGGGGGTTCATACAACTCGACTGAGGCAGTGAAAACAGTCATAGAAGCACACCATGGAAGGAGTCTTTTTTTAACACACAAGGTAAAAATGACCCACTTCAAACCCTTTCCTGTGTCTGTAGTTGCATTGCTACTGAAGTGGCAAATGTCTTACTCTGAATTGGGAGAAATGCTGGACCTGCACAGCTATTTGTGGTGTATATTCTTTCTCCTTTTTCCCTTGCTTGTACCTTGCAGTTTTACACTATTGATAGGTTCAACGCTGGCAATAATACAGAGAAATTAGTGTCATCTTTTTACCACTTTATGATATCAAATGTATTAATATGAATATGGAGATGCTATACAAAAATAATGAATTAGAGTCTGGATTTATACGTATGCAAATGCTTTACTTCTCAGTGGTTTTTGCAGCCCTCTGCTGCAGCAACCATGTGAATGACTTTGGGGAAGACCAGAAATGTTAATGAATAGCACAGCTTGTGTAGGTTCTAGGATCTTCAAATTTATGGAATATGCTTTGCAGGCTACTTTATTCTAATGTCTTTCTCACGAAGCCACTTCCTCAGATTAGCATAGGATTTAAAATACAAACCTTGATCTTGATCCTGCAGAGACTTATTAATGGCCTTAATTTTATGCACTAATACTTCAGCTGGAGTGTTCACAGCATGGAAGGGTAAGAAGCTACATGAGTTTGTGCAGAATTGAGATCCACAATGCTAACTTTGTCTTCTTCCTTAATTATAATAGTGCACTATTTTCAGGGGCAATTGCCAGCTACCTCAATTACAGATAGCTGCAGAGCAGCAGGGCATTGGTTCTACAATCTCTGACTTTACAACCCTTTTATCATCCAATCACTGAACCTACAGACAAAGCTTATTCTTATATCCTCTTACTCTCTTTTGCACCACGACAGAATTGATTACCCTTTGCTTCTGACCATTCCAGTAGCATAGCTGCTTGCTGCTGCTTCCGTATTTTCCCTTCCATAGGAGTGCTGAGTATTCATTAGGAAAAAAGTAAGGTGCTGTCATGGCCAAAGGTGTCTCCTCCATCGAAAGTCTCACAGTAGGTTAATATAAATTCTCTAATAAAAAAGAAGCAGTTGGCCTTTGTAGTGCCCCTTTCTCTGTTCTCAGGGTCATGCCAGAAAGAGATGGGCCTTAGTGCATTACCTTCACCCCTCTCATAGCATATGGAGACATTCTGAATTCAGCTAAAAAGGATGTACGGGTCTCGTTCCAGAAATAAGATTTGTCAAACATCGATTCCATGTGTGCATTCCACCACATACTCTGATACTTCTCCCTGTCACCCCTCCTCTCTTCAAGGTCAGCCC
The DNA here is from genome assembly GCA_013396935.1 of Baryphthengus martii. NCBI lineage: Eukaryota > Metazoa > Chordata > Aves > Coraciiformes > Momotidae > Baryphthengus > Baryphthengus martii. The sequence continues at coordinate 10,347 of VWZK01002003.1, read as the reverse complement.
TCTTTTCTACAAGGACAGCAAGTTCCTACAAGGTCTCCTGTGATGATTACACTTTCTTCTAGGCTTGTCATAGCGGACATTGGTTTTTTGCTTCCATATTGTAAAATTGTTGAGATTTATATAAACAAAAGTAACTGTCCCTGGTACACTGATTCATCCAAGTGATCTAAAGCTAAAATGTTACAGATGAGACTGCAGTAGTTTTGTAGGGGTACCATGTAATGGGCCGATAAACCACACAGTTACTGCATCCTCAGATGTCATTTACTTTCTGCAGGGCAGGGAAAGCCAATATGGGGTGAGCAGTAATGGTCTCCAGCAACTATAAAAGCGAAATGAAAAGTGACACTTTTCAACTCAGCAAAAAATAAAAGTGAGATTTCCTTCTCCACTCCTCTGAACACTTGAGTTTTAGCTTCCAGCCAGGGCTGTCAGTTTAGACCAGACTCAGCAAAGTGAAAGCCTCTGCTGAAAGCACTGTATCATCATCTTAATCTTTCTCCTCACTACTTCTTTCTTGTTAACTCATCTTTACTAGGCTTTTACTTACTACCATACTTGGTTTGTTTCTTATACCTAAGGCATTCACAATGGTTTCCCATATAGAAAAAAAGGTTGGACCTTGATTTTAGTGTAATAAGGATCAAGTTGTGCTGTGTCTTGTAAGGGCACTTGTTGCCTGTAGTGAGAATGTCTGTGTCTCTTCTGTAAAATCTCAAGTCCTGTTTCTTTTCTGCATCTATAGGTCAGTATTACTGAGCTTCTTTCTTTGGGGGGAAAAAAATAGCTGTTCAGAACCTCAGGTGAACGGGTCATAGAAGTGTGCGGGACTATTTATAGTAAACGTCTCGTTCTTAGTTGGTGCTGAAAGCAGAATACTACCACCATCTTTAGAAATGTAAACTAATTTGTGGCCTGTTTCAACAAATCAGTACAGAATCTCCCGTTGTCTGTGTGTTTTTACTTTCATCTTTACTGATTCTTCTACACCTGCTCAGCAGCCCAGACCACCAACACTCTCTGTCCAAGGTTTGGTTTTCTGTTCTGCCCCTCGGCTTTCATCAGCTCAAGTACAATATTCATGTATGATTTTTTTAACTTCCTGCAGATTCCATATTTAGAGCTCTCTCTTCTTCCTTGCTGTCATCTCTATTCTTCTCTATGAAGTGATCAAATACTAGAGTATTTTTCATGCAGATCTTAGGCCGGTGACTGCTGTATGGTTTTTGGACAAGAAGAATGTTCTGTGTGTATGAAATAGTTAGACTATTGCTCTACCCTTCCTTTTCCATTAGTTTTTTTGCTTCCTTGCCTATACAGAACTATGGAGAGCTATAGCTGGCTACTAACAGCTTCTACAAATACTTGGTTTTGCAAAGAGTTGTTTTCTGAAACTTAGGTACCCATCTTCACTACTCTCTGGTCTCCAAATCCTTCCTGTTTAATACATCATCTAGTTACTTTGCTTGTGTTTCCATATACAGTCTGTGTCCAAATGTCTAAACTTTCCAAATTTCTAGACTTTCTGTATTAAGAAATAAATTTAAAGTGATTATACCCCTAGAAGGAGGATTGCCCACCCACCCTCTTTCTCATCCTCCATTAGATTCCAGAAAATTGCAGTCTATCACTGTTACTGTCACGTGTGGGGTTAACTCTCTGTGCAGAGAATATTTTATGTATGCTCACTATTACAGTAGGATATTATTTACCCAAGTTAATTTTGCTTGTCCTACAGCGCACTTGAAAGTAAATATGCGACTTTTAAAAGTGTATAGGGATCCTCCAGTGGGTAGTAATTTTAACCGAGTCACACATGCTCAAGAAGTCCAGTCACACGTTAAAGAGATGACCAGAAATATCGTGCTGGGCAAAGCTGGACTTAATACTAAACCCCTGCTTGTTTTAGGGGTCTCATGGGAGGGCATCTGCTGATGCTTGTACAGGGTTTGTGTGGTAATTTGTTGCACTTTCAAAAGCTGGTCGCGGTTCCGCCATCTGTCTTATTCGCATCTCTGGCAGGCGCAGCTAAAGATAGCCCGAGTCTAAAGGTTTCCAGCCTGTTAGAAACGCAAGCCTTCTCGTTTCCTTCCTGTTTTACCCTTCCCACTCCTCTTGCCTGCACATGGTCGGAGAGCCAGGCGAGACTTCATGTTTTTCTGTAGCATTGTGCTTAAAAGCGGCCCCTGAGGTGCTTCAGCTCTGCTGGACTCTAACCCCTCATTACATGCACAAAACCAGTTCAGTTTAATTGCCTTGGGCAGGAACCACCTTTTTCCCTCCTTTTATTTACTTTTGAATTCATTCTTGTATTGGAAGTAGCATGTACGTAATTTTAAGAATGTACTAAAATAAGTTTTGTATCTAAAAAGACTATTTATAAAACGAAAAGCCAGAGAAAAATCAGAATTCCATGTTTTAACTCCTCCTTCCAACATTTTATAAGCATCGTGAGCAGTCACCAGAGTCAGCCTCTGTAAGAACAGAACAGGACAAGGATTTCAGAGAACATTTCTAGGAAACCAATTCCCTAATGTGTCAGTACAAGACTGATAGTTTTTCTGAGTACCTTACCTCTCAGCCTTCATGACAACCTGTCATCAATTTGTTAGTCTCTCAAGACCTGAACCATAGTACTGTTGAAACACTTGGCCTTTTTCCCCAGGAAGCTAGCACAGCTCGAAATGGATTACTGACCATTCTTGAAGGAAGTTTTCAATCTTGCTTGTTAAGTGGGTGATGCTAAAAAAAAATCTCGAGTCATCTATTAGTGAGCTGTTAAATACAGTGAAAGCAAACACACTCCCACGCACGCATTCATTTTTCACGATCAGAGAAATACAACAACCTGCAGTATAAGACATGCATGACTTCTCTTCAGAGGAAACGAAGGCAGGTCTCCAACAACAGGTATGTAATCAGTGAAACACCGTATGCTGGTATATTCCGAGAAAGAACTATTTAATTGTGAATAAATCCTCAGGATTAGTGTGAGTAACAGTTAAATTCTTCAATTATATTGGAGTAGAGAAAGAGCTCAACAGAATAATGACAGAATATAAAATATAGTTTGTTTCATCATGTAAGGATAAGAATTTGATGCAGTAGTTGCAAGCAGAATATATAATTCCCCAAATCCTAATATTAAATGGTAGTTCCCTCTTTCTGTCAATACTTTTAAGATTATTGTTGCTTTTTCTCAGCAAAAGTCCAATTTAGGAGTCACTGGGGTTTCTTAAAATTTACATATTTCGCTCACTGGAAGGTTAAGTCTAAAAGTTTCTGAAGCAGTTAATGATATTTTGGTGAGCTAAAGTAAGATAAATGATGTCTTTTCAGAAATACACAATGTTGTTTCTTTCTCTTATCCAGAACTTCTTAGACTCTTAAAGAACACTGCAGTGCTGCAAATATTAAGCAAATACATATTTTTTTTCAGATTAAATTCTTACTTGAAGGGACTGTGTCCATCTCTATGTTCTTTCCCTCCTAATATAAAATATACCATAGGCATACTTCTGCGAATGAATGGGGGTCAGTAAGCTCAGCACTTGTCTTGTGTGTTTTACATAAGAATCGGGTAATTTACACATTGAACGAGGCAATTAGTGCAATGTCTCATAAAATCAGAATTCAGTTTTATTAGAGATCATTAGCTATTAATGGAATAAATTTAAGTCATTACTACAATCGTGGCAATTTGAATCCACAGACAAAACCCTAGACTCAGTCTATGTATAAATTTATTTCATTTCCATTACTTATTTTGCTATGTGGTGTCACCCCATCCCTGGAAACATTCAAGGTCGGGTTGGACGGGGCTCTGAGCAACCTGCTCTAGCTGGAGATGTCCCCTGCTTTCTGCAGGTGCGTTGAACTAGACGACCTTTGAAGGTCTCCCCAACCCAAACCAGTCTATGATTCTATGCATTCTATTACATTGGGTGAATCAGAAATAACTCTACGAATGACAAGTGAATTACTGTTTATTACAAAGTTTATGGCCTGTAATCTGTGTGGGTATATGAGTATTGGAATGAAGTGAAATGAAAGTCCTACAGATAGATGTAAATGTCTTCAATATTCTAACACAGAGTTGTCACGCAGTGAGAAAGCGTAGCTTTCAGATATCTGTACCATTGTTTCAAAGAGAAGTATTAAAAATTCAAAACCAGGTATTCATTTATGGATCAATAAATAGCAGTCATATAGCTTTATGTCTATGTTTAATCTCACATATGAAAAACCTTCCGTGATATATGACCACTATTTGTATGCATTTTAAGAGCTCTTCTACAAGAATGCTTAGTGTCCTTCCCTTGGGAGCTACACAGTTAAAAGGAAAATGAACACGAGAGCTTGGAAGAACAAATGCATCCAAAGATGAAAAAATAACTTATAAGTAACAAGTCAGAGAAATCACACATACTGATCAAGTATAGCATCAAGAGTTTTATAAGCTCGAGGCTGTGCTCTAAGCCATGCAGGCCAGTTCAGTCTAACAGGCTGTTCAAAACAGCTACCTGCTGCTTCTGCAGTCTTTTCTGGTGCTACGCCACTCCTGCTTCAGTAGGCATTTCCATCTCTTGCTTGGAACATGTCGTATGTTCATAACCTGCCTCTGCAACCTCTGCTTTCAAAAATGATCATTGTTGTTTTGGCAGGATACCTGTGCATATGATACTGGCTGAATCTTTTTCTATTTTAAAGAAACAAGGGGAAATAAGCTGTAACAACATCTCGGTCTCACCTCTGCTCTCTGATAACTTTTCCATCAGATCACTGACTTAGCCCAAGTTCCTTCTGGCAAATTCCTGTCTTATAACCTCGTCCGTGTCTGCTCTGTAAAGAACCAACTCATGTTCCTGCAGTGGTTTCTTTGCAAGAGAGAGGATGGATTCAACTTCCAACTTTGGGAAGCTAGAATTTCTGTTCTCTGTCAGAGGTGGATCGTTGGTTTAACTCAATATAGTAATTCTTGTTTGCCTAACATTTACTAATGAAATGCTCATGTGAGGTTTCATGTTCTGGTTTTGACACATCTCATTTATATAACAGTTTCAAGTTCAAAGATATTGTGGTTCTTTTTACAGATGAGTAAAGTGAAGCACTCTTAGATTATGTGAAGCACAGAGGATGTCTGGATAAAACCTGTAATTGTAGTTAAAAAGTCCTTAACATCGAGGTCTGTGCTGTGTTCACTGGATTTCTAAGCTATAGAAAATGTCTACCTACCTTCCAAACCATGTGGATTAATATATAACTCTTGGTTTAGGTATTGCATTATTCATATTATTAATTAACTAATAGTATTTTTCCTGTGAGCTATATTGTCTCTCTGAGCATAGCATTTAGCATAAGTTTTCCTCCTTCTGACCTTTTAAAGAGGGTCTACTAAATAAAAAAGGAGTAAATGTTGAAGAATCCAAGCCATTAAAACGCTGCAGTTGTTTTCAATTTGTCTCTATTAAAAATAAGCATATGTTTTTAATTGGAATAAATGTTGACCTATAACGAAGACAAAAAATCATCCCATTTAAAACAAGCAAGAATAAGTAACTTGGATCTCCTTGAGTCTACTGTTTCAGGTTTGATAGATCATCCTCCAGATATGCTAAATCCTTCAGTCTCATAATTAAAATACATATTGGCAATGCTACTGTTGCAGAACTGGGGAAAGATGACCTTTTGTTTTAAGCATTCAATGAGATATGGGGCTGATTAGTTTATTTAGATAAAATTTTAACAAAAGTTGTTGAACTGTAATTATTTTTTAGTATATTTTCCAGTGGCGATGTTTTGAAATGCCTTAAAGTTTTTTAGAATAATAGTGAATAGAGTCCTTCCTGTCTTCCTTTATTTTAAACAAAAAAATGTTGTTTGCATTGACTTTTTAACTTTTGCAAAGTTTTTTAAATAGTCCATGCAACATTTTTAACAATTATTCTATATGAAAAAGATTCATTTTTATCACTTTTAAGGGAGAATTAATATTCCTTTCTTATCTCCCCAATACTTTGTCTCATTGTCTGTTAAGTATGGATATGAATGCCTAACTCATTGCTTGCTCTGAAACTAAATTATTTGTCTGGGAAGTTTAAAGACCCTTGGATTTTAAGCCCTGTGGACATATAATTAAGAGCATAAAGAACAGCATAAGGACCTGAGCTACAGCTCCTACCCAGTTTTGATGAATAATAGATGTGTAATGAAAAGAGCGTCACGGACTCTGGAGTTTCCTTCCCTTTGGCCCCAAGAAGTGGCGGAATAGTTCTTTGCTTCAGCGGAGGGCAGGCCTTTTGGCAAGGCACTCTCTGCTGTGCTGTGGGTTGTGAACCCAGCCCCTGGAATGGATTTGAACCCAACTTTTCCATTAAAAAAAAAGAGGGTGAATATGCTAACAGCTGACACAGACAGATAAATCCCATAATACTGCCGAACTCGGCAGAGATGGTACATTTTGTGCAAAAATACTTAAGCCCCAACACTGTCAAATGAAAGGGAGAATTTTATACTGTCTGTTCCCCACTGATATATGTTTGGCTGTCATCTTATTTCATAGTTCAGGCAATTGAAACACTGTTTAAATGTGTATCATAAACCTATAGATGAGAACATTTCCCTACTGGATTTAAACCATTACCCCCAAAGGTGTTAAAGAAACCCTGCTGTGTGTCACTTTTTAAGATCAAGGGGCATTTTTGATGTTAATGCCTAGAAAAGGCAGATGAACATTAACAGCTGCTTATCCACAGGCTGGTGAATTGAATAGGGAAATACTTCTGTTCTGGAAGTCAGATCTCCAGAGAAAAATGATAAATTGTGAGCATCTCTAAGTAAGAGTGATAGTCTCTAAGGATAGTTGAGCAAGGCTGATAATATAAAATATGTAAAAGGTGGAAAATATTTTATACTTCTGTTTCTTTGCTCTAAAATGTTGGAGGGGTTTGTGTTAACAATATATACAGCGCTACTGTGCTCAGGCATGCGGGAGAAATGCAATAGATTAATTCTCAAATCACTAGTTTGTGAAATGCCTTTCTGGTATCCAGGGATTTTCAGGAGTGTTACAGTGATAAGGAGTCAAGGACAGTCTCCTCCTGGGCTGGGATGGCTCTCTTGGGGAAGGAAGAGAATAGAAGAAAAAGAACAGGAGATTAAGAGCTGGACAGTTTAGTGTTGCTTTGCTTCCAAATGCTGATTTTTTTTTTTTTTGAGGGGGGGGGTGTTTTAGCTCTTGAGTCTGCAGCTATTCAAAGCTGTCTAACGGCTTCATTTCTGAGGTGTGATGCATCAACTGAGTCTTGATGCATCAACTCTGTAAGAGGACCTTCTGTAGGAAGTCATGGTGTACAAAAAGAACCTCCCAGTGGTTAAACAATTTATACTTAATGACTGTGGGACAGGCAGAAAGAGAAACTTCCCCTATTAGACCCCAATAACAATATTATGGTATGAAAGTCACTATGAGCAAAATACTTTGGAGGCCAGCAACAAGGTGGAGGAATAGCTAAGTCTTCTCCCCTGTTTGATCACCCTGATAAAATAATAGAACAACCTTGAAGTTTTGCTGGCTCTTTGATGCAAGAATCCTGAAGTAAAAGCCTCGAGGAAAGAAAGGCACAGCACCATCAAAGGCCTTAAGGTGCACTTCTTATTCAGGTTTTAGCACCAGGGCTCGGATCACCCAGAATTAGAGCAATTGGAAGGAATTAAATAAGCTCTTCTCTTCTGAAGTCTCTTTGGAAGAAGGAGATGGCAAAAATACCGAGCGTGTCCTGCCAGGTGACTTGTGTGTGAGGGGAGTTGCTTTGCAGGCAGAGGTGCGTGGTGGTGTTTCCTGTACCAGGTTTAATGGAAGAAGATTGAGAAGCCATAACCAAGATGATAATAATAAAAAAGTATTGTTACCCCTTAACTGAACAGCTAGCTAAACTGATTGGTTTTTTTGGTTATTAAAACAGGGACAGATGAGAGACAAGTACCTCTTTGAGGCAATTCAATTTTCTTACCAAAAAAAGAAAAATTTCCTGCCTCCCTGAATGGATTTTCTTGAATTTTCTGGTTGTCTAACAGAAGATAATTATTTTCTATACTTACATTGTGCGAAACACATCACTTCAGTCTGCCTGCCTCAAGGAACTGTAACCTCACCCATAACTTTTTTTATAACTTGAGACATTTATAGCTTGAGAGTATTTTTTTAAAACTGAAAACTGGGATTAAGATTGTAGATTTTTGTAAAAGCAAGCTGGTACTCAGTTCCATGTGGCTTTGTGATTGATGACTGGATTCCACTCAGCTAATCTCAGTCTGCCAGTGAAGTCTTTATGATGAGGAGAATTTTAGGTCCTTTGAGTTTCAGTGATAGATTCCTTAAAACTGCTCAGGCTTCACTGGGCAATTGCTTCATCTCTAGGGCATCGCTTTGGGCTCAGGGTAAATGTGGGATCTTCTTTAAAAGTTATTGTACTTCTTGAAAACTGTTTGTGATCTACGAAATTAAGCAAAACAAAAGCAGAAACAGGAAGAAATGGTAACTAACACCTTGCTTGGTTTTGGAGCTCAGTTTTGTGGTCTGCTGTCTGATACCCTATTAGCTGAAGACAGAAGAAAGCTGTAATGAGAGCTGGTGAGTTTTGACTCGAATTTGTAGCATGTTTTTGCTTTCAGATTAGGAACTGTATGTGGAAGATCTATGGGTTTTAAATGGAAGTGAAGCCACAAAGCCTTCTGTCAGCAGAGTTAATTTCTCTGGTTGTACTTAAAATGGTTCCTCTCTCGTGTGCACTAATCGGCTTCCTCTGTGAAAGCAGTAGAAAGCTTGGCTCAGAAAGAACTTGTGCTGGTTTTGATGGAATAATTGTGGGACACAATTCTTCTAGCTACAGTTCACACTTTTTCTCCTAAGTATCGTTAGCTTCCCCCAGTCGGACACTGCAGAACCTCACCCATGCAGTTGTCACATGGATAGAGTTTTGGCTGCTCGAAGCGGGATGTTTTTCTGTACCTTACTGCATGCAGCTCGTGAGTTGGTTCAAAAGTGAATTTTGGTAAAACTGCCCAACAATGTAAGGTACACGAAACAGTGTAACTTATCTTCACTGGAAAACAAACGGTAGGTAGATAGCATGTTCTGCTGTTCCTCAGTGAGAGATAGAAATTCCTGCCTTCCTTGGTCTTTAAGCTTTTGATTTAGAGAAGTGGAATCCCTTCCAGAATCCCTTTCAATACCATCCCTATAGCTAAACTTAAGCCCTCACCAGTCCTCATACAGGTGCAACCTTGTGAAATTAGAGGAACAATAAGGGAGAACTAGAGCAGAACTGCCCCACACCTTTTGCTGCCTGGAATATATTCTGCTCCCTCATGATTTTTGAGAGATTCATGTTTTCAATTTGGTAAGAACACTTTGAGCCATGTATTTTCTCCTTTACATTTCTTCTTTTCACTTTATCATCTCACTTCCTCCATTCTGTTATCTTTGATGCTGCTGTATCCTTTGATAGTTTTTCCACTGTACTTTTATACTTATTTTCCATTCATCGTATCAGCCTTTATTCTCTAACAACTATTTTTTCCTTTCTCATTCTCTCACTCCACTGCTATTAGCATGCTTTTTCCCTTCCCACATTCCTAAATTATCTATCGTAGGTCACTTATTATTCCTAGTATTTCAACTTTTACTCTGTTAGTTTCTCTCATGCGATAAAAACATACCCGTGCACATAGATATAGAATTGCTTTCTTCTAGCTGCAGGCACCCTGGCAAACATTCATCCCTATTACACATGTGTAAGTCTTCCTTCAAGGGATCTTTCCTCTGATTCTCACATATCCAGGACCTATTGCGTGTGTGTGCTCAGCGCAACGGGTGAAGCTCACTGGGAGCAGAGCAGTATCTGTGCCTTGTTTTCCCCTGGAGATTGAATAGCCAGTAGCAGAGCAAGAACCAGCACATCATGCCAGTGATTCAGCCTAAGGATCCCTCAGCAAGACGGCAGCAACTCTGAAGGATGTTTTGAGCGGTGGTGATGACTCCTGGTCCTGCAGGACTGGAAGAACCGTTAGGGAGAGGACTGACTGACTCTGCTCTCGTTGATTTGCCTGTGGAGGGAGGCTCTTAGTTGCAGCCTAGCAAGTAAATGTCCTCAGTGAGACCCACCAGTGGTTGGATTTGCATGTGTGGTCTTAAGCCTGGACTCCAGGCTTAAAGCAATACAAGATACTGCACATTGTTTATGTCAGCAGAGACTCCCTTTGGAAAATATACTGTTTAAAGTACCATTCAACTGTAAAATACTCTAATGCTTTCCTAAAGCAAACCACGTTGACTAACTTTTTTTT
>VWZK01002002.1:0-53950 GCA_013396935.1 Baryphthengus martii | reverse complement strand
TTGGACCAGAGGATCCTTGAGGTCCCTTCAGAACCTGGCATTCTATGATTCTATGAATTTACTTTGTTTTCTGATTATTTCCTGCAGGTGGTGCCAAGTGCAGCGAAGCCAGCTGAATGAGACCTAGCTCCTCCCATCTGTCACAAACTCGTCTGCTCCTAGGAGAGCAGATCTGACAACCTGCTCTGTAAGGGGTCAGTCACCCTTGAGAGTAATCCAGTGTGTTTTGTGCCAGTTGGCATCTAAGACACCTGCTCTAGCTCTCTGGTAGTTTTGTAGTTTAGCAACTGCTTTGAAGTGTCAAGATGTGCCTGTAGAGCAGCTCTCAGAGAGGAGCCAGCTGTAGGCAGGCCGGGGTATTCACACACTGTGGTACATTTCTGCTCCTCTAATTTCTCTGGACTTGACATCAGTTTAAAACCAGCAGGATGACAGTGGTTTGCCTCTGCTGGAATAGCGCTCCTGTTAGTCTTTCAAGCAGTTCTGCCACAAACTCCTTGACTTCTACAAAGCTGCTGTGGATGGTCTGGGGCTTGCTGCATGGCGTGGCACCTTCCCACCGTTGCAAGACAGCATTGAGAAGTAAAGGTTACAGCCTCATGGGGTGTTTCAGGATATTCTGTGCCATCGTTTGATTCTTGTCTACATAGCAGCAGTAAGGTCCATTTCTGCTCAGGCTGATAAATACTGCGCCTGCTACCTCGGATTTTTGTAAGTCAGCTCTGACTGAGGCCTGCAAGCTGTGGTTAAGTCCATGTGGCAAATAGTCCCAGTGCAATTTGGGAAGACTCCTTCAAAACCTGCAGCTATTTTAGGCACATTGGTTTCATTCGGTGCCTGGAGGTAAAACCACAACGCTAATTGCCTTGCAGACCTCTCCTGCCGTGGCCATGATGGCAGATTTGGCAGCGTAGCTCCACGGGAGGGAAGAAGTTGCTTGTAAGAGGCTTGTTAAACAGGGGAGCTCTGGCATCTGCTTATTGAGCCTAGATACATTCATAGTGACACCCTGTTTTGGTCACCTAATATTTTTTTATAACTACTACTTTACATAGGATTTTAATTCCCTTCCTTGTGATTGTCCCTTCTCAAGTCAGGTTCTGTAAATGATTTTATTTATGCGTTTGTATGTTCAGGTCAGTGAATTTCTCTTCCATCTTTCGAAGATAGCTAAAGGTCACAGAAGCCCTGAGATCTAATTTATAGTTTACAAATAAATTAATTCCTAAAAAAAGTCTATTCTTAAGCTCCTGGATAGCACTTTTTGAGTCATGGGTACAGGAAAAGAGAAGACAAGAACAGTTTTGAAGACTGTTTTTTTCTTCTTTAAATCTTAAAAGGAGCAAGGTAAAGGAGTAACTTGGAGTCAGAACAGCATCTTCGGGGGGCTTCTTCCACGGTGAGATGTTCTGAGATGTTCTGCTGTCTGCAAATAAGCACTCCTCTGCTGGAAATCTTGAAGTTTGTGTGCTCCGTTTAGGATCCCGTGCCTGTTGATTTGTTTGCATTTTTTTGTGTGGGTGGGGTTTTGGGAGGGGTTGGAGGGAGAGATTTCTTACTCTGGGTGAATGTTCTAAACAAGGGAGAAAACAGCTCTCATCTAGAAATGAGCAACTTGACGTACATGAAGCACTGTGAGAAAGGAGGGAATTGTAGCATCTCATGTGTCACAGGTATCTCTGATGGGACTGATTATTAGGATTTTATTTTCCTTAAAGAGAAACATGGTTCTTTTAATGCTATCACTACCTGAAGGTAGCTGGTTACGCCATGGTGCCGATGGTGCCATTGGTGCAGAGTGACTGAGACTACTGTGTAGGTGTATCCTGAGAGGACAGTTTACTGATGTCTACTTAAAATGCAAAGGAGATGTGCAGAGCTGTGCAGTGTCTCTGCTCTAGGGGTCAGCAGTTTGTCAGTTTGATGCAGGTCTAAATGAAGAGATCAACAGCAACCTGTACCTGCTCTTCCTGTAGCCAGCCACGTGATGGTGAGGTGGTGGTATGTGAGCATAGGTTATATATAGGATACACAGCTCATAAAGTGTGTTAATAACTGGTGATGTGTTCCTCCCAGTAAGGCAGCTGCAGCTCAACTGTGCTGTGGAGCCCGTGTCTGTGCCATTAAACCAGAAACCTGACGTGGATATGTCCAGCTGGTGGGAGTCAGCTGGGTGCGATCAGGACAGAGTACTGCAGCCAGCCCTCGTGGGCAGCTCCTGTTTGAAACTGGATGTGAACAAATAAAGCCACGTGAATAAAACGCTCTCCAAGAACAGAGTTAACTGTCTTACTGTATTCTGCACTGACAGTGATCTGTCTGGAGAAGGTTACTGGGCTAGTTCTGTAATTTCAATTTTGGGGGTGTTTTTCTGTTATAGTCTTGCTGCTCCCTGCCCCCTTCCNCCCCCCAGTTATCTGTTAACTTGACTTCAGTAAGTTTTGAGGAACAGACTGGTATCATCTTATTGGTGACTTTCCATTTGAGTGATGGGGGAGATGCTTCAGTAAGAGCTGTTAGTTTTGACATGAATAAGGAGATTCACCCTATTTTTGATGATACCTTCTTAGTGCAAGAACAACACTCCCCTTTTTTCGCTTCCCAGGCGCCAAGACGTAGTTTTAAAACATCCCTGTTTCCTTACTGGCTTACAAAACTGAACATGTACACAGGTAGTCCTCCTTCAGTTACTGTGTCATACATCTGGGTGCATACGTACTCGATGTGCCCGAGTTCTGAACAGCAGGGCAGTACCTATCGCCCGTGCGTGCCGTGCTGAGCACAGAGCAGGAGTCTGATCACGGTTCAGATTTGTTGCGCCAACGTGCTTTAGTTTTTGGGTGAGGGCAACTTTGCTATGACTTCATGCAAGCTAAAAATTCATCCTTTAAATTTTAATTCAGATAGTGTTGTTACCCCAGTATTGATACCAGCTCACCTAGTCTCTAGAAAGATGTACTGGAATGTGTCTCGCTATGCTGTTGGGGTCATGAGTAACAGACTGGTGGTATCTGGAGTCTTCTGCTTAGGCACTGGGTGACCCAGGTGTTTCATGGCTTATTCTGCTTGCAGGAGTTCTCTTTTTGGAGGGCATGTGTGTATAAAGTCATTACAACCAGGAGAGAAATCCTGGGAACAAAGATGATCCATTAAACTTTATTCTGCTTACAAACTAAGTCCCACTTGTCCTGCGTGGAGCTGTTGCTAGAACTTGTTATAAAACTGCTAGAGAGTTCCAGAAAGAGCTGGGAAAATTCTGGTACTTCCTAGAAATTACTGGCTCATGGGAGTGGGGGAGGAAATCCTGGAAACTTTTGAGAATTCCGAAAATCTTCTAAACCCTATCAGAAGTTCAGAGAAGCTTAGTAGTTACTAGAGACCTTAAAAGCTACTAGAAATGGCAATTTTCTAGGGATTCCTACTGGGAGATTCTAGGAGAAATCTCTAGGAAATGCTAAATATACTGTGAGAATCCAGTAAATACAGTGACTCTGCTGGTAATTTCTACACGTTAGGAGTGTTTGCGAGGAGTAGGAAAGCAGTTACCTGCCATCTTTTTGGATAAAGTGGCAAACGGTTGTACGTGAGTAAAACCTGCTCATCTTCCTTAAGCTGTCAGGTGTACAGTTCTAGCATCTTACTCAATGAGTGTCCTGTATGTGCTTGTCTTACACACAAACTTGTTTTATTTTCTGCAGTCCTATTTTGTTACGGATTATGATCCAACGATTGAAGACTCCTACACGAAGCAATGTGTGATCGATGAACGAGCTGCGCGCTTGGACAGTAAGTAGCCTGGCTAGAGCGCGGTGCTGCCGGCCTGTAGCTGTTGGTGGTGTGTTGAGCTCTCTGTGCAGAAGGTGTGCTGCACGTAGGCAGCTGTGCAGCATGGGGGGGGCTGATAAAAGCTACCTACTTTTGTTTTATTAATGCGATGCCTGGCATTTGAAATGCTTAGGCCTTACGTAGGTGTGTCTCCTTTTAAATCGGTCACTTTTTGGAAGAATTATTCCCAAAGCCTTAATGTCTACAAAACTAAGAGAATTTATATAACTCCTGGCAGTCGCCTAAGTGACAGGGCGGAACGAAAAGCACATCACTTGGCTGTTGTGTGCTGCCTCTCCCAAGTGTAACATAAATGCTTTGTTTTAAAAGTTTCGATTCTCTCTTGTCAGAGATTTAAGGACAAACCAGCAACTCTCCCAACCCCTGCTCCCAAATCTCTCTAAGCATTTTTCATCTGTTCCAGCTGGTTTTGAGTTAGCGAAAGTCCACCAAGCTTTTGTTGTTCAGTTTATTTGATAAGTCTTGAATTGCTCTGTCTGTCCAAGAAGTTGTTGGGAATCTTAGCAAAAATGCAGTGGTATCTGTGAAAAGTGATTTCTGAGTAGTTACTTTATACAGGGGAGTGTCTCAGAATATCCTATTAGGAAGGAGTTTGGTTTTTTTTCTCTTCACTCTATAAGAACATGAACTGTAATAATCAATGTTTTGCTTATGTTCAGTTCTGGATACAGCAGGACAAGAAGAATTTGGAGCCATGCGTGAACAGTACATGAGGACAGGGGAGGGTTTTCTCCTTGTTTTCTCAGTCACTGATAGAGGAAGGTAAGCCTGATGTCAAGGTACTAAAACAGTTGGAATTACTCTTAAATTGCTGTTTATCCTTTATTGAAACAATCTCTTAGAGATGCATTAAGCTTGTGTTCACTGCTAGATGCTGTGGTGTGATGCTTTCAGCGCTGATGGAAACCCATTTTAAACCAATCCTTATTGAAAGTATCTGTCTCCTGCAATAGATGACTTGGAAGCATACACAAAAAAAGTCACCTCTATTCAAGCAGTTCTGTACAGCCCAGAATATTAGTTCCATGAAAATGACAGAAATGGAAACCTAGGGCCACACGCCATGCTGTCTGATCAGTTCTTGGAAATATCCCCTTGCCGTATGTTTGTCAACATGGAGTGGGTGGCTCTGGGTGTCTGAAGGGTGTACCCAGTTCAGGCTGTGTCTCTGCGCTCTCTTGCAGGCGATGCTCACTCTCCTTACTCCCATGAGTTGTCTGGAACCTGCATAGCTGATTGACTGCAGAGTTGAGATGAAACACATCTTTTTAGAAGCTCATGGAGCTTGGTCAGGTAGCTCCTGATCATTGTAAGAGTAGAAAATTGCCAAGTATATACAGATGATCACTTAGTAATTTGGCTGTGATCTTCCTACATCGACTTTATTGGCTATATAGTAATAAATAGAGATGCTCAGGGAGCTGTCCTTCCACTTGTTTTGAGTTGGAACAGAAGAGCAGTAAAATGACACGCAAAAAAAATTGTCCATGACTTTTTCCCCCCTTACAAATTCAGTCAAGGCTTCTCATCTTAACAACTCTATCTGCAGTGAGAATTAAGTTAAATATTCTGTGGCACGTGAACATGTTTTCATTGAATCTGTGTCTTACACTTAAGAATGCTGCTAAATGTGTAAATTCATCTTGCTGTACTGTCCAGAAGAGACTCTTGCACTCTTCTATTAGAGATCTGGGCCTGTGGATTTAAGACGTACTGAACACTTGTGTTAATTAAATGTCTTTGCTACAAAGGACTGTAGATTTTTAAATTTTTTTTAAAGTTGTCATGTGAACTCCTTGGTTTGTCTAAAAATCCTTAGGTTTTGTTTGCTTTTCTGGCTAAGGATCTGCCTTGATTTTAAGCAGATCTTGACACATTAAACCTGCATATCACTTTCCTCTCTAAAAGCCTTCAGAGGCTTTTAAAGAGCAGAGTTCTTGTTTTTGTTCTGATATCCCATTTGATTCAAGACTTATGTCGCTTGTCAATGAAGTATTTGCTAGTGGTATCTGTCCTGGTGGAAATTCTGAAGCTCGAAGAATTCTAGATGACTTAGTTGGTACCTTTCAGTTCTCTTCTTTCAGCTTCTAGAGACATCTGAGCAGAGTATTAAACCAGCATAGCTGAATGGAGGTCCAGCTTTGTGTGGTGACATATCTGCCTTCTCATCACCTTTCTTCTCATGATTGCTTTGTATGGATGAGGTGGATTGGCATTGTTTATGGAACTTTCTTTTTTTAATGCAACTTTTGTACTAATTACCATCTGGCTTTTAAACTGTAGTTTGCAAATCTAAGTATAAATTCCAAGCGAACAGTCTGAATCCATTAAATCCAGTGCTTGGGAAGTCTGTGCTTCAAAGGATATGTGATTGTCTGCAAGCATCTGTGCTGAAGCTCCTTATGTAGTGATGTAGCTTAAACACTATTTCCTTGAAAGTAGTGATTTTATTTATTTATTTTTTTCTTCAAAACATCCTTGTTCAGGCTAGAATTAACTTGTTTAATATATTGTCCATGGAGAAGCTTTCTGCTTTGCTCACCTTCCCTTAAGCACTGCTGGAATATTCCTTACTGCTTGAACAGCGTCAGTACCTCACCTAACTTGACTGGTAACTGGAAAGCTTTCTGATCGTTTATCCCTGTCATTTTTCTGTTCTTCAAGAAATAAAATTTTCCAGCTTTGATAGCTTCCCCCAAAGTTCCTAGAAATACCTGTGGAGATTGCCAGGTGAAATACCGATCACCAGTGTTTCTAGACTGTAATCTGAATATTCTAAGCAGCTCTGAACTCCAAAGTCAGTGTTTGCAGAATGGACTGTGGTCACTTGATTCTCTGCAATGCACTGGCATCTGGATCTCTCTTGTTGGGGACAGAGTAAGCGTTTGCTTACCCTGCAGCCCCACCTAAGTCCAGTGCATAGCATGCTGTGAACTTCAGCACTTTGTCTAGTTTGAGTATTGAATGGTTCTCTTATCTGGTTGTGCTGTGACAGTGGACTCTGGAGTGCCTGCAACTGTCTGTGCTTGTGTGGCGTGGTAGGGCAAGTCCAAATAGGTGTCTCATCATTTCTGAACTTCTGCAGAACTGGCGAATTTATGAATTAGTACACTGATGCTCTACTTCTGTTCTTTTACAGTTTTGAAGAAATCTATAAGTTTCAGCGACAAATTCTTAGAGTGAAAGATCGTGATGAGTTTCCTATGATTCTAGTTGGTAATAAAGCAGATCTGGACCACCAAAGACAGGTAATTCATTTACTAATATTTACTTCTCTTTTTCTTCTACAAACTTTACCATTTCCCTCCCAAAATTAGAATGGAAATGAGAAACAAATTAAAAAAAAAGTCATATCATACTAATTCCAATGCAAAAACCACAACTCTGCTCGGTTTCTGTACTTGAAGAATCTTAAAAACATGATGGCATTCAACATACAGCACATCTTCTGCCTGACTCAGTGGGTTTATGTTGAGATCAAGTCTTTTCATATAGAGCGTTGAGAGCTTTCTGTCATGACTTGATTACTTAGGCATGAACGTGTCTAATTCCTCCGTTCTGTTACTCACCATAGCGCACTGTGCCAAGCAGAGTGCATTCCATTACTAGATGTAATCATCCTGAGACTTCGGTGCTGCTGTTCTTATCATTCACTGCTGTTATGTGTAAATTGGGTGTTTTCTGTTTGACCGCTCATCTTCTGGGTAACTGACTTACAACTTTAAAAGTTGGAAGTAAAGCAACACGATTACTGCCGTATTCATGTACCTTGAAGTTTTGTAATTAGATTTCAATGTCACTTCTGTTGTAAGAGAGCTTAAAAGATTTAGTTTAGAATGATTTAAAGAAGAAGCTTTAAATATTTTTTCACTATTTACTTTTGATTTTTCATGAATCAAACTAATTTGAGGTGAAATGAAAATAATCTTACTACATCAGCAGGAGAGGAACAGGCGTCAGACATGTATTCTTTAGAAACTTATTTTACTAGTTTAGCTTTTTCTGCTGAGACAGTAAGATGACTCAAAGCTTGCTAGCAAACATGATTGATTTTTTTTTTTTATCTGAGTAAACTAAATATTACTAAAATTGCTATAATCAAGAGTTTCATAGGAAAAGCACAACTTTAAACAATAAGATATTCTCAAATATGTGTACCAGGACGTGACTTAGTTTCTGTCCACAAGTGCTTATGTTTTGTTTGTTGCTAAATAAACTATTTTCTCTGTCAAAACACAGTGGCTGGAACAAGAAAAAATTAGTCTCAAAGCAAGTAACTTTAAAGAGTTTGGTTGGTATGTTGTTGTTAAATGCATTTCTAGAATACTATGTAAAACCTTCAGGATGAAAACATTTCTGTTGAGTAAGCTCCCTTGATTGTTACAGCCTGTGGAGAAAGATCATGACAAGATCAAAACCTGTGCTGAAAGATACTGTCTTGATGAAATTTTATGTGGAAGTAGCTCACGAACTCATCAGAAGTAACTTTGTGTGCTCACATGTGCACAGAACTATCAACCCGTTCGTGAGACAGAAGTGACTCTTTCACTCCTCGGTTACCATCGTGCCCCCATCAAAATTCCCAAGTGTAAACTTGCAGGTCCTGGAACATAACGTACTTTATCTCCTGGATGGATGTTGGTATGGAGACCATGTAGGTGAAACTGAACTGTTCTGCAGACTGTAATTGCTGAAGGACAAACATTCAGCTGCTTTGGAAGGAAGTCACATCATGGTGGTCAGTCCCAGTTCTCAGAGGGTACCTGTGAATGCAGTTAGGAAACTTGTAGAGCCATCTCTAGAAACAATTAGGAACTTTGTTCTCTCTTCTCCATCTGATCCCCTAATGTTACTATACCACATCTGGTTCTCCGTTAAAGGAAGGAGATGCTGTCACCTGTTTTCCCTCTAGTCCCTCCATACGTGATTCCAAGCTGCTTTTTCTGATGATGAGGGGCTGGTACATTCAAGCTCAAAGCAGCTGTTTTCTGATTGCTTTACTTTGCAGGTTTGCTCCTTACATGTGAACACAAATAAAAGCTCATGTCTCCAAAAGCTCCTTTTGCTTCTTATGGCTGTTAATTGCCTTAATTAATTTGATGCTGATGAGCATAACTTTTGGTGCTATCACTCACACAATTTACATGCAAATTGGTGGATTTGTGACTTCCATCATAAGTTGAGGCTTAGACAGCTGTAGCTGCAAACGCACTTCTAGGTTTGCTGAAAGAGCTGCTTACGTGTTCTTAACTCTTCCCTGCCCCTTCTCTGACACATGGTGTATTTCAGTTGGCCTCAAGGCAGTCTGAAAGAATGGTTTGGGGATACTGAGCTAACATCATGGTCCCCAGAAGGGAGAGGCTCCCCTCCCTTTTGACTTCATCTTCTCCCTCTTGCCTTTGCTGGCCTTAGCTCTCACTTGAAGCACTTGGTGAGTTGAATCATCTCTCTAGACAGGAAGAAAACCAGATGAGCTGGAATGGCTTTCTGGGACCTGTGTGAGTGAAATCAGCTTGCAGAAAAATTTGAATGCCAGAGCTGAAAGCATGGGAAGGGGTGGGACTGTGGCTCGAGTAGAGCAGGGAGGAGTTGGGATGGGGGAAAGAAAGTGAGACCTCGCCTTTTGGCAGCAGCAAGCGGTTAGATGTTATCAGCTGGATGTTAAATGCAGCCAGAGTCTCCACTTCATCGGTGGGTTTGTTTCTGCTCCATCATATGAACTCTCAATGCAGGCATCCAGTCAGTGAGCTGGACTAGCTTGCTAATCTGGCTGAAAACTAGTCTTGCCACCATGTCTCCACAGGTATGGAAAAACTTCAGGTCATCCTGCTCAGGCTGCAGGTTTACTGCACAAGCAGCTGTAGTGGGAGGTCTGGGGGCAAAGATGATAGTACTCCCTCTCCTTGGTTAGGAGTGTTGGGGTGAGTGGGGAAGTGTGGGGTGTCCACAGGCTGTAACCCGTGGGGAAAAAATGTGAAAAGTCCTAATGCTCTGCATTTTTGCATTTTCAGTCTGCTTGTCTGTCAGACCTCACTTTGGTTACACTGAGAAACTGATAAGCCAGGCTAGTCTGTCACACTGTGGTCCTTCTTATTTGGCAGTTGCACAAGAAATTGTCTTACTCTCTTAACATCTTTAATCATAAATGTACATTTTCCAGCTTTAGAAATTTGTGTGGTGACAATTGTTTCTTGGGAAATATGTGAACTGGGTTGTACAGCAGAAGGGTACAAATGATAGTAAGATCTTGATGAAGTGTTGGGGCATACCCAGTAGTGGTGGCTGTAATATGCTAGAGGTCAACTCACAGGTGTTTTTGGAAGAAGAGAAGTGAGAGAGGAAGTCTGGAGTAGAAATTTGCTATAGTAGTAACTACACAGATAAATGGAGTTAGGCAGCTGCCTTGTAATAATTTTGTCTCCTTTGAGGCAGAGTCCTCAATATCCACAGGTTAGGCTGACAGAAAAATGAGTTGCTAGAGGATGAGCAAGCATTAACTTTTAGAATGTTCTTATATGATAAGGAGTAAAGTTGCCAGTGTTTCCAGATTCCCCAGCGAATCCTGGGTTGGTGATTGCAAAAGCGGGATCGAAGCACCATCTCTCATTGTGTTTTCCTTAAAGTAAATGCTGTGTAGCAGTCTTTCTCTTAAATGAAGCGCTCTGTGAAACTCAGTGGATGTTTCTACAATAAGACAGTTTAGGAGAGCAGTAGATATTTAGTAATAACCACTACTGTTGGAGGAGTAGACTTGTCAGTGCAGGATGTATATGACTTTTTGTAGATAACTGCTAGCTTCATCTGGGTCAAGTCTGATCACTCCCCAGATGGCAGGGTTTCAAGGAAAGTGCGAGTTGCAACAAGAAAGTGCTTGGATTTCGTTAAATGCTTGGTTTTGCTTTTGTATTGTAACTGAACTAATACAATGACCTAGTGCTAATATCATCTGTGCTGCTAGATACCTATAAAGTGAGATTTTAAGGAGAGGTCCCTGTGACTTCAGTTTATGCATAGACAGATGATGAGTAAGACTGATGGTCCCAGGCAAGCAGCCTTGTGCGTTGACTTCAGTCAGCATCAGCCTAGATGCTACCAAACAAGCAGTTGTGTGTTGGGTTTGCAAGACTCTGCTTCACAAATAGCTTGGCCTGAGGTGGCTTTTTCCAGGGGAGGATGTGTGCGGGGACCTGGGTGGTGGCCTACCCGAATTCATTAACATTTGGGTTTGGCCTTTCTCTGAACTATTGAGAACTTGTATGAAAGTGTGACAGTAACTTCTTAGGTAGCAGATTTTATGGCAAATACAGCGACACCTCTGTTTTTCTGTGGCTTTCCTGATTTTGAGCTTTATAGATAACTGGATAGGTAGGCTGGGTATTAGGAAACATTTCTTCACTGAAAGGGTTGTCAAACACTGGGATAGTCTGCCCAGGGCAGAATGGAGTCTCCATCCCTGGAGGTATTCAAATGGCATATGGACCTGGTACTTAGTGAAGTGGTTTAATGGTGAGCTTGCCGTGTGGGTTTGAAGGTGGGACCTGATTATCTTGAAGGTCTCTTCAAACCAAAGATGTTCTGTGACTCTTTAACTAGCAATCAGGCATTTGCTGCAGTATTTGAATACAGCAAGTCAGTCTGAGAATGTGTCAGTGCTTCACGGTGACAGTTTGTGTGTACCAAAGTGACCTTTTGTGTGAGAATATAGCTAGAATAGAATGAGTGGATAGTGCACTAGCCCTACAGGAAAGCATTATGGTAGCCCACTGTAAGCATCAACAGGCAGCACTTGAGGGTGGGCTGGTGAGGCAGAAAATCAGGCTGACAGATGCACTCTTTGGGTGTTGGTAGAGCTCTCAGCAGGAGTGGGCAACACTTGTGTGCAAGGAGCACTGTAGGGTGACCAGAAGAAGGTAGAAATGGATTCCTCTCAAACTTGAGGAAACACTTCGCTCTTACCTCCTGGTGCCAGTACAATGGGACCTTTAGCCTTGTGGAAGTGTCCAGGCAAAATACAGATGCAGTATTAGGCAGTCCTGTAGAGTCACTTTAGGTAGAGGGAAAAATAGAAACTTCAGAAATGACTATATTCCTGACAGTTCTCAGACACAATAGTGAAGAGAGCGAGCCCTGTGAGATACGCTCACAGGATTTTTGTGCAGATACTCAACGGGAAGTTTTCAGTAAGAAGACTGATAACCCAGGGAGCTGGGGAATAAACTTTTCCATGTTTGACTTCCTCACTTACGTCTTCTATAATGGTATTTATTTTGAGAAACTTTTGGCAAATGTCTGAACAGCATGAATGAATGCTATGTAAAACCAAACAGTAGAATACTCTGTAAGGAAAGATAACCATCATGATTCCTATTTGTGTTCAACCTTAAGTTTACCAAAACCAAGAGATTTTTGCTGCAGAACAGCCACATGCACATGTGCACACACAGTTACTACCACAAAAATCTATAGTTCTCTTCTGTCAAAATAAAATACAGTGTTCTTGGAAGAAGTAGGACTTAGTTTGTATTTTCTTGACAACTTTTAACAAGTTCTCCCATCACACATAGCACAGGGTTGTCATACCTGAGAAGGGAGAATAGAGAGACATACATTCGTATTTTTGTTTTCAATCATTTCTATGCTTATACTTACTACATTTTCCTCAGCTTTGAAAATGGAACTGTTATGTTCTGGCCTCCTAATTTACAGCTTGGGTACTGCAGATACTCAGTAGTGTGCCCAAAACCAAGGATTTTTTTAAAACTGAGTTAGTTTGAGGTCATTAAAATTAACTGCAAGCTACTTAACGATATACTTGTAAGACTGCCAAAAAATATTTTGGAATTGAGCAATTACAGATGTTATGGTAAATACAGTAAGGACTTAATGTTGCATCTGTATTTTAAAAAATGTAGAATATTGTTTAAGTGTAGCTTGACTTTCTGACAGTGTTAGTTTGACTTGTACCTCAAATGCGCTTTAGAGGTACAGTAATGGAGGTAGTAACCACATGTGTTTAATGACCGGATTCAGTTTCTCTGATTATTTTTATTAGACTGTAGCATCTCACTTTCTGGGGCTGTGGTAGACTATGGGAGGATGATGTGTAAAGTAAAGGGGATTAGTTTTGCCACAACTGCCGTATCCGTCCTTGAACTTATTTTGTCTGGTTAGTGAGGCATAGATGTGTAGAAGGTTCTGGAAGCCTTGATGCAAACTTTGGGGGATTCAGTAATGTCATTGATGTGCCAGGAAGCAGCTATGAATGTTTCTCAACATGCAGGATTCATAAGCTTTGGTTTAAGGATATTTCAGTGTCTGGGGCTATAGAGGAAGGTGGAGGTGGATTTACTCTAGCTAGGGGAGCAAAAATCTTGAGTATCATTCAGTTTTCAGACAACAATGGAAGAGTGAAGGATCCCTGTCATTCTCACTTTGTGCCCTGCAGTTAAAAACATAGCTCCAATAGTTGATCCTGTGTTGCTTGGGTTGGTTTTGAGGGTATTTTTTTTTTTTTCTTCAACTGATGGTAATAACACTGAAACTAATGTAACACTTCCTGAAGTGTTTGAGATCAGCAGATGCATCCTGAGTTATGCCAGCTAATGGTACAAGGGACTTCAGACTCCTTGTAGAGTTTCATGAGAGTTTAGTGGGAGCAGCCCTCAATTCATCAGTGAATATAATACCAGTGGGGGTGCTAAGGACAGGAATCAGACACGTTGTGATACCTTGCATGGAGGCTCTCAAACTGTATGTGTAGCTGTTAGGTTTTACCTTGCAAAATATTTTCCTACTTGTGTATCTTGCACTGTGGTGAATGCTGCCGGTGATCCTTTTCTATTCCCATCTATTTCCATTTCTATGTAGCTTCTTTAAGTGCATATCTAAGCGCCTTTTCAAAACCAAATTAAAAGTAAAACCCTCCTTTTTTTTTTTTTTCTCATCGTGTCAGTCCTCTATGTGTTGGTTTAACGTTTTTCTGTAAAAACAATGTAATCTTTGACATTTCTTCACTAACTGTTGTTTTGGCAAGATCTGTTGTACTTCCTTTCATCCCTGAAAGCTGCCCTTTCCTCCCCAGCCCTGTCAGTGACCTTCCCATTGAAGCCCCGCACGCCTGGCACCACTCAGGGTGGCCTTCTGTTGTCTGACCTCTCTGCTTTCTACTTCGTCCAAAACCATGCAATGCTCTCCGTTGGTTTTGTCCTGTGACTGACTTATTCCTCCTTCCTGTAACGGTCCACTCGCTTCCTGCCTTCTGCTTCATCACTTAAAGTTTTATACCATCTCTTTTTGCCACTGATGATTTTCTCTTCATCTCCCTTTTCTCTGTTGTCCTAAGGAGTCAGGAGGTGGACCAGATTTCTTTAATATCTCTGGATAACCTCAAGGCTTCATGGATTTTTAGATCTCCTGTAATTTAAGCTATGTTTTAAGACTGACTGTGTTAATATTTTGCTGAGTCATAAACAGTTGGGTTTTTTTTAAATTATTTTTATATTCTGAAGATAAACATCGGTTCTTGGAGTTTTTTCTCTGAATTTAGCTGGGACTGAGAGAAGATGAGGTTAGCAATCATATTCACAGTTCTGTTAGTAATCCAGCAGATGTTGGCTGAAGCACTTGCTTTGAGGAGAAGTGAGGGACTTTTGTCTGCCTGTGAAGAAGAACTTGTTCATCTTGTGCAGAACTGAAGACGAAGGTGCTGCAGTGAGGGGAATGCCTTTATGGGTCAGTCTTTGTTGCCAAAACATTTTTGTGAAAAGTCTTCACTTGTACTGATGTATTACATGGATTTGTTTCCCAGTTGTATTATGTGGACAGTGTAGAAACTATTCTGCGGCCAGATAAGCATTATTGTTTTGAGGAAGATTGGTCCTCAACATGTATATGCAGTGTCTACTGATAGGAATGTGCCTGCAGGAGCCTTGAACTTACTGATGTCTCTTGCAGGTGACACAAGAGGAAGGTCAACAGCTAGCACGGCAACTTAAAGTAACATACATGGAAGCCTCAGCAAAAATCAGATTGAATGTAGACCAAGCTTTTCATGAACTTGTCAGAGTTATAAGGTATGATAACTTGAGAGGAGATAATTAATGTTCCTACCTTAATGAAGAGCTGCAACAAATGTAATAAAATGTAGTGAGAAATCGCTGAGAAAATTCTGCTTGCTGTTACCTGCAGGCTTTAACCAGTGCTCTCTGTTATAAAATATTCCTGTGTTATAAGGAAAAGTGTTTACATGAATGTAATATCTATTTGAAAGAGAATGTCTTCACTGAATCTCTCAGATTTTATTGATTTCTCAGTAAGTAAGCCCGATAAACTAAATTTGAGACTGTCTTTCAAAAAAAAAAAAAGACCAACCCCCAAAAACTTTAACTCATTTTTTACACTCCAACTACTGATTAAATAAGTCCACACTCTATCGAAATGTTAAACCAGTAACTTTAAATGCAGTGTTTATTATTTATCTGAAAATGTTTCTATGAATTTAATTTGAAATATCTGCTTCCAGGAAATTTCAAGAACAAGAGTGCCCTCCTTCACCAGAGCCAACACGGAAAGAAAAAGACAAGAAAGGCTGCCATTGTGTTATTTTCTGAGAATCCCAAGAACCAAGCTATCAACTGCCAGATTATCTTTTTTTTCTTTCCATCATTTTACAGCACTTCTGGTATTGGTCTAGCCTTATACGTGCATGTCCTAAAAGTGGTCACCAGAATAGCCTTAGTCCAAGAAGCTGGCAGAATAGTTCTTGAAGAAGACTCGGTCATCCTGGGGCAGACTTCAAAACAAAACACTAAGGCTGCTTCTTTAATACCACAGTTCCTTCCTCCTCTCCCTTAAGAGCTTGCACCTTGTGGAGTTTTATTCGCAAAGGAGATGAAACAAAACCGTGTAGGACAAGGTGTCGAGGTCATGCATAAGTTGTCTCTTGTGAATTAATTTATTTTTACTTCTGACATTTCGTTAGCTATTACAAAGACCTATATTGAAGTATAGAGAATACTTTTTAAAAAAGGGGTGGATTGGCTTTTTTTTTTGCCCTCAGTTAAATTAGACTTGAGTATTCAGCTAGCCTTAAGAAACCTATACTGAATTTCATTGTCAACAAAAATTTTCATCTCTCATTTATGCTGCAGTTTTATTTCAGTGGCCAAAACAGTCTACTGTATTTATTTCCTGAATCCAGAACAGCTACAGGACAATTACTACTACTATTAGGATATGGCCAAATACCTGAGCTCATTCTGGATTGAGGCATTTCAGCTTATTAAGAAATTTCACTTTTTTTTTTTTTTGGAAACAAATTGTGTCTTCCTTTGTATTTCTGGGTAAGGGATTAAGGAAAACTAAAATTGTAGCTGTTTTTGTTTCATGTGATATAAAAATGAATTTGATCTTTCCATTGTCAGAGATGATTAAATGTTTTTGCTATATACTTTTATACATTATTTTCTTATCAAACTAGTTAACAAGTATTTTTATATGTTTGTAAGCAAATATGCTTTCACAGCATAACTTGTGTATATGTAAAGATGAGTATTTAATTCTCACAGTTCACTTTTAACTGACAAAATGTGGGATTTGCCAAACTGTGGTAAACTTCTCCTTACTCTTCGGTTATACCCAAGAATGGCCAATTACGTGCCTGCCCAACACACCCATAGAGTAAAATCTAGTGTTGTGTTTTAATGAATTTCAATATCCCTTACTAAAGACTGACCATTATGTGAATTATTAAACTGTAAGACTTTTAACTGATTGTCTAGTTAAACTGTGGGTGGTTGTTTGAGTTCTGTGGATTGTGTTTAAACAATTCAAGAGTATGGTCCCTGATATTGAAATACTGAGTGGTATTGCACAGTTGTCACCTTACTGAATGTGTCCAACCGTTCTTTGAAACTTGATTATTAAGCAAACCCTTGTATAACTTCAGGTGCTAGAATTAAAGATGATCTAACCATTATCAGGGGGTAAGCACATTGCCTCTTTCTGATTCTCTGCCAAAACCTGGATTTTTAGGGGTGGGGGGAAGAAGGGGGCGATGAGACTTGGTTAGGAGATAGATGTGCACGTCTGCATGATCTTTTTTCAAGCTTGGAAGTAATGAAAAGCCATTTCAATTTAAATAATAGTAGATGATAAAAGCTGGTTTTTGCTTTGATTTGAAGCATGTACTCAGTAGTCCAGTCAGCAATTCTTGTGTTTTCAGGCTACGCTCGCTGTCAGGTACTCTGCCATAAATCTCTAACTGTCTGCTGAGAAAACGGTGCTTAAACGAGTGCCAGTTACCTTTACAGCAGCAAATCATTAAACCTAGAAGTAACACAAGTGTCACGCATAGCAGAGGAATTGAAGGTTTTAATGCAATTTAGATGAAGTTGTTTTGAAGGAGTGGATAAAAGTGGTTAACTTCCAACCCCTTACATAAAACTATTGCTTGGTGAAAGACTACTTATGAATAATATGTAGAAGATTCAAACAAGAAGTTGAAGTACGTTTGGAAGATGGATTACATTTTTCAAGTCAAGTGTAAAGAATTACAGCCTGTAGCAAATACCACGTGTTTCCTTAACTATGTAAAGCTCTCCGGAGTTAAGTCACTGAATGTGTGGTGTTAGAATGAGTTAAAGACAACAAATCACAGCATACGTCTTGAGACTGAATTTGTGAGGGGCAAATATTTTTGTTACATCAATTTTTTTCCTTTTTTTAACCTTTCACTTATGGTAGATTTGTTTTAAAATAGTGGACTGTTATATAGATAGATTTTTTTTTTTTAATATGTAGCTGTAATTCATAGAGAAGGTGGAGAGCACCACACCCTTGCTTTTCCTCATGTGGAAAGCGGAACAGCTTTGAGGTGGTTGATGCTGAGCAACCTACTTCTATCTGCTAAGCCCCACTGTAGACATGGTAATCCATAAAACAAGTTAAACAGAATTGAGACCACCAGCTATGGACATCAACTCTAAGTTTAAGATAGTATATTCCTGTGCATGTCTTTTTAAATCTTTACTGTAGAGAATGTGCAAGGAGGTCTTCAGGTAATGTTACGGTCTCTTTCTGAGCCTGCTTCCTCTATGGCACTTGAAGAAGCTGTTAAATGTGGGCATTTTGATCCTACTCTTTAGACTTGAATTAAGTATTTAGAGGAGCAATATGTGGTTTTGGCCAGTAATGGTGATACAGGTGGTCATGAGTTCAAACCACCTTAAGGTATTTCAGTGATTTGCTTTTCTGATTGTTGTACCTGGAGGTAATGGTGGAAAATGGTGCTTCTGTCCCTCGTGTGGAGCTTGCAAAGTGCAATAGAGACCGTAGCCCTAGTCACACCTGGTATTATTTGTGAATCTACAGTGTTGCCACCTTGCTGTAGGGTGTCACTTTAGCTGAGAGGGAGTTTCTTATGACATTGAAAACATTTCTTATGACATTACTTGGCAGAATATGTGCTTAAAGATTTGTTACTAATTTCACTAGTTACTCAGTTCAAGGTCAGAACCTTTTTGAGCTGCCTTTTTGAGCTGCCTTTTTATGCAGTTGAAGTTTTATAGGTGGTCCAGAATTGGGGAAGAATTACTTGGATGTAAATACACTGTAGTTCCTTATGCCTGTTCTGGTCACTGTATTTGCTTTCTCTGACCTAGCAACTCCTCTGCATCAGTACTTACGTGCTAACTAACATACAAGTGAAAGAGGAGAATTTCCAGAAGTATTACATCATCTCCTCTAAAATTTGCTCTTTTTTTTATATGACCTATTTGGGGGCAGTAGAGCCACTGATACTGATGATAATTATAAATTGATCTTGATTGTGCAGAAAAGAGATAATAAGTTGGACTAGTAGCTTAGTCTGTTCCCAGCTTGTTGCGCTGGGCACGTGCCTGAACTGTGTGTCTGCAGCAGGTCAGACTTCAAAAGATTTAAACTAATCTAGTGTGGTAAAACTGCAGAGCTGTGTACGTGGATGATCTTCCTGTCAAAGTTTTCTTTTCATTTTTCTAATAATACATCTTTGCAGTGTCTTGCAGCATGCAGGGCACACCTGTGCGATGCACCCTGGCAGTGCCCTCCTCTTCCTGCAAAAGGAGGAATACTCCTCCCCCACCTCCTCGTTACGCTGCCTGGTGTTGTGGGCCCTGTGGAAGTGCTCGGTGTTCAGACTGTCGGGCGAGAGGCCATCAGGTAAATGCCCAAAGCGAACCTGGCTGGCCCTCTGTAGGAGTCTGTAGAGAAGAGCTGTTGTCAAAGGGTTAATAAAGCAAAATAGATTTGGAAGGAGTTAATATCTACTAATGCCAAGGAAAACTCTGACTTTATGCATGGCCTTGTGGTTAGTTATCATTGATAAAGTTCAAGTCTGGGTTCAAACAAAAATGGTAGCTAATGCTCTTCTGATGTCACGTGATGTGACAGGGTTTCACCCGTGGTGTAACTGTAGCCATCGCTGACTGGCCTTGCCACGTAATCTCGTTACACAGCTCTAATGAGCTTATTCCAAACAGAAGACTCCTAAGTAAGTCATCACAAGCGAAGCACTGCCAAAAGTTTTCTACACTTACATAGAAGTTTGCTGCCTGGAAAAGCTCAGGAATCTGCTATTTAGCAGATAGGGACCGTACTTGTTCACTTGACTTAGGCATGGATTTTGGAAGTTGATTACCCTCATGTACCAAAACCATGATCAAAGAAACACTCAAGCTGAACTTAGAAGAACACTTGAGGTGGAAATGTGGGGGCACGGTGCTGTTTCCTGTGTTACTCCGCCGAGCCGCTGCAAGGCAGCAGTATCTGCCAGACCTCGAAGGCTTAGCGTTGTTAAGATGGGCTCTCGCTCGCGGCATCCCAAATGGTCAGTGCAGTGCTTACCACTTTGTAACGCCGTACTTACCTGGTTCTGTTGGAAAATAAGCTGACACTGGAGACTTGAAGTAGGCTGTGGGTTTTAGGTGGTGTAAGCAGAAGTATGTTCAAGGTCTTAATCTCTGTGTTGTATAGCATGTGTTGTAAAGACAGAAAACCTGTGAACGTTCTCAGATATTCTCATAAGAGCTCTGACTACAATTGAAAGGAATCGGGTTTTGTTCTTAAAACTTTGTGTCTAGGCCCCTTTGTTGATCTTTATAGGCTTTTGTTCAGGCTACGTGAGGAACAGTAGGAAATAGGAGCGATACTGAAGGGAAGGAGGAAAAAAAGGCCTTGATACTTAACTATGTTGTAGCCTTTGTAGCTAGGTATGAGCACCAAAAATGCAAGTAGAAGCAATGATAAAACCTCTTAGTTCCTTGTCTCTTAGTCCTAGCCACGAATTAATGCATACTAGAGACAACTTTGATTTCACTTGAGCTGGGCTGCTGAAGAGCGACAGTGCGGTACAAATGCTCCTCTGCATCTCACATTTCTCATGACAAATGTAAAAAATGACCTTACTGCAGTGATATGAATAGCTTATGCTCTAAAATGTATTCTGTAAAGTCGTGTTTTGAGACCTCTCCTCAACCATATACCCAGTCCACCACGCAAACGCAACGCAAGCTTGTCCTCGCTGTAGCAAGCTGTGATCTGGATAGGTAAAACAAGGGCTCTTAAAGAAGCAGGATCTGCTAGGAGTAAATGGAGGATGGTCTTTTCGTCATGATGATTTATTTATAAAGCGGTGGGCTTGCATAGGGAATCCACCTCTAAGCAAGGGATTAAAGGGGTGATAAAAAGAAACATTGGTAAGAGTGATGTGAAGTGAAGGCACAAGGAAGGGAAATGCCCAAGA
This sequence comes from Baryphthengus martii, assembly GCA_013396935.1. Lineage (NCBI taxonomy): Eukaryota > Metazoa > Chordata > Aves > Coraciiformes > Momotidae > Baryphthengus > Baryphthengus martii. The sequence goes on along the minus strand of VWZK01002002.1, from coordinate 33,324 downwards.
AAGCTGCTGACTATGGGCATGGCAAGTTCAGCCAAAGCTGTGATGTGACCAGAAGTCTTCCCCATGGCTCTGGGGGAGAGGAGTCCTGCCGCCAGATTGCTCTCACCCCGGAGCTGGTCTGCAGTAAGTTTTGTCGGTGTGAAATGCAAAGGAAACTATTTTTATTGACAACCACGCGGTGTCACTATGGGTAGGAATCTGTAGGGATTTACAGGGAGGGCTTGGAGTGCTGCTTTTACCAAGACCCTTGTACAGAGTTAAAGTTCTTATTTTTACAAGCAGGGTAGGAATGAACCGCAAGAACCATAACAAAGCGGTTGATCTATTATTAAACGAGGCCATGTGTCAGTGCTATTTCAGAGCATTTTGTTCTGTGAACCCGGTAAAATCCGGATGGTCAGTAGCTAGGGAAAAAACAATGTTTTATAAATAGTGGTTCCGAAGAAATTCGTGTGAAAAGAGGAAGGATGGTTGCAATGTAATTAACATGCATTTGATATTTTATAATACACTACAAATACAGGAGGAAAAACAAGTGATCATTGTATATATCATTAGTAACATGCAATTTGCAGTCAAAGTTATGTACAAACACTCCACGTTCAGCTAAATAAGACATCTAAATGAGGATTACTGTTAGCATGAGAAAAATGTAGTCCTTGTCTGAGCATCAGTCCTGGCATTTCCCTGAGGAGCAGGGAAATCTTTTGAATGTGGTGCTGACCTTTGAAAGTGAAACAAAGTTCTAATGCTTCTCTCCTTCTCTCCTGGAGCTTTTGGGCCACACCTGCTGTGACTATTAAGCAGTAAAAATTCATATGTGTTCTAATACTTCTGCAAACTGTGAAATACACTGTCTTTCGTTGCCCCTCAAAAACATCATATTCCTGAACTGCTGGCTTCTTGTCTCACCGTAAAAGCCATTCTGCCCTTATCTGTTTCCTGGTGAGACTAAGCCATTGTGTCTTGAGCTAATTTTTTTATTATTTTCAAAATAAATGCCTTAATCCAAGTATAAAGTACCACACTGGCAATATGACCTGATACTAATTCTACTTACACAGACATCCCTCTTATTCTAAAAGCCGACTTTTCAGTTATTCAGAGGGCTACCATTTCCAGGTTTTAGAACGTATTACATGTTTGCTGGAACTTTTTGTTCCTCTCGAATCCCACTTCTAAAGTATCCGTTTACTCTGTTGCATTTCTGGGAAATGAGAGGGAGAATACCTCATGAATTCTTAACATTTTGGTACTTTTGTTGTCTTGTTGCTCACCTCTCTGCTCCAGTTGCTTTTATGACATATGACTTTAATAGTCTTTTTTTCTTTTTTTTTTGTAATTAAAAGGAAGTGAGAATTCTCCTATTTATTTTTTCTCTTGAACAACCGACGAGATCATCCAGATCCTCCATACAATAACCACCTGAATGATACTACTTGTTTTGTTGAACCTAAATTTCTGTTAGTAAAGCTAGGAACTTTTTCACAGAGCTGAGGATGCTGGTTCAGAGGCATAAATGCAGTATAAAAGTCCTCCAGCAGATGGTGACTGGAATCAAACTAGTTTTGTTTCTTTTTTTGCTTGCTTACTTGCTTGCTTTTCTCTGTCTCCTCTCTCCAGTTTTGCTCTTTCATCCTTGTTTTTCTTAGTTTTTATGTCTTTGTTGTTAGCTAATCCAAGTGAACAAGATCCACATGAGCAGAGCACTGCTTTCTCAAATTCCCTGCCAGGCACAACCAGGCACCATTAGGGCCTCTTAAGTAATAGAAACAAAACTTTCCGAAATGCAAAGCCTGTGTTGCAGCAGGCATCAGACTGGACTGATGTGCTGTGTCAAATTCTCTGTGCTTTTCACCAAAAAGCAGAGCTGTGAGCTGGCTCCTGGGGGGCTTCAGGGCTGGTGTGCCACAGCAGCTCCTGAGGTAAACACCAGGGAGCCACTCGTGCCTCAGAGGAGGGGGATGTGGTTGAAAGTAGCATCAGCGTCCAGAGTGGCTTTGTACCTTCTTTAATTCAAGTGAAATTCTGAACGGTCAAAACAATTTTCAAATTTCATTTTTTACTCCTTTTGCCTCACTGTGGGCCTCTGTAACCGTTCATCAGCAGAATCTGGAGCTTGAAGTACAGCAGTTTCTGTACATGTGGGAAATTGCAATATTTGCTAGAGATGAGTAGCGGCTGAGAAGAGCTAATGAGCTACTAAGAGTTTGCCTTAGCGATTAGGACTGTACTAACGGGCAAAACCATCATGCAGGAATATGCTCCGTGAGGAAGGCAGAGTCTTAAAACACAGATCAGCACCCATGCTACTATGCACTTTCTGGTTTAGTAATTATACTGTTTTCTATAAAGTAAATGTAGCATACGTGTAGTTTATGTATCCTTCTTGTTAGCTGATCCAAGTGAACAGTAAGATCCACATGAGCAGAGCATATTTACAGGTAGTAAATATAGTGGGTTTTCAGTTCCTGAGAAGGAAGAAAGGAGGTGAGCTCTCATGAGTGCAGCACCAGTTCTTTGTATTTGTACAGAGAGGAGCTTTGAAGTGTGGAAGGATGAAAGTTTTCTGAACACTTTCGGGCGAGAGATTATCAGAGGGTCGATGTGGTCCTGTGCCCAGGTAGAGCAGGGAGAGGTGCAGTGCATGGGGTGCTGGAGCAGGACCTGGGAGACCACAGGCAGTATGGGTGTCTGCCATGGCCCCTTGGTTGCTGTCGCTGCTTCAGTTTCCTTTCTGTAAGACGTAAATAGTGCTGCTGGCTTCTGTGCAGAGTGCTTGGAAACTGATGGATGAAACTGTTTATTATGCTGAGAGCAGAGTAAAAATATAATGACTTTTGGAATTTTTAGAAACTGCATTAACCTTTGAAAAGAAGTATCGTAGAATCGTAACGTGGCTTGAGTTGGAAGGGACCTTAAAGATCATCAAGTTCCAACCCATCTGTCGTGGGCAGGGACACCTCTCACTAGACCAGGTTGCTCAGAGCCTCATCCAGCTGGGTCTTAAATACTTCCAGGGATGAGACATCCACAGCTTCTCTGGGCAACCCATTCCAGTGTCTCACCACCCTCAGAGCAGAGAACTTCTTCCTACCCTGCTCTAATTTAAAAATATCACCCCTTGTCCTATCACCACACACACCCTTGTAAAGAGTCCCTTCCCAGCTTTCCTGTAGCCCCCTTCAGGTACTGGAAGGCAGCTGTAGGGTCTCCCCGGAGCCTTCTCTTCTCTGGGCTGAACAGATTGAACTCCCTCAGCCTCGTAGGACAGGTGCACCAGCCCTCTGATTATCTTTGTGGCCTTCTTGTGCTTGAGGCTTCAGGTGGGGTCCCCCAAGAGCAGCGTAGAGGGGCAGAATCGCTTCCCTCGACCTGCTGGCCGCACACTTCCTGATGCAGCCCAGGATAGGGTTGGCTTTTGGGGCTGCCAGCGCACATTGCTGGCTCATGTTCAGCGCTTCATCAGCCAGCACCCCCAGGTCCTTCTCTGCAGGGCTGCTCTCAATCCACTCGTCACCCAGCCTGTATTTGTGCTTGGGATTGCTCTGCCCCAGGTGCAGGACCTTGCACTTGGCCTTGTTGGACTTCATGAGGTTGGCCTGTGCCCACCTCTCCAGCCTGTCCAGGTCCCTCTGGATGGCATCCCTTCCCTCCTGCGTGTTGACCACACCACACAGCTTGGTGTCATCAGCAAACCTGTGGAGGGTGCGCTTGATCCTGCTGTCCATGTTGCCAACAAAGATGTTAAACAGCAGTAGTTCCAGTACTGATCCCTGAGGGACTTCACTCATTACAGATCTCCATTTGGACAATGAGCCATTGATTGCAACTCTTTGAGAGTGGCCATTGAGACAATTCCTCATCCATCAAGTGGTGCATCCATCAAGTTCACTTGCTTCCAGTTTAGAGACCAGGATGTCATATGGGACAAGGTCGAACACTTTGCACAGGTCTAGGAAGACGATGCCAGTTGCTGTTCCCTTATCCACCAATACTGTGACCTCACCATAAAAAGCCACCAAGTTTGTTAGGCAGGATTTGCCCTTGGTGAAAACCACCTCCTTGTTTTCCATGTGCCCTCACAGAGCCTTCAGGAGGATCTGCTCCATTATCTTGCCAGGCACTGAGGTGAGACTGACTGGTCTATAGTTTCCTGCATCTTCTGTATCTCAAATATGCCAGATCCTCTTAAGGATGTAAATGCCCTCTTTTTGGGTGAAATCATTAAGCCAAATTTCGTGAGTTTTATTTTGACAGGGTAATTTGATGTCATGTGGGAAAACAAACAGCAGCATTCCTCTTCCCCTAGTTCCCCCATATAAAACATATTATTCAAGTCACTGGCTTATTAGTCCCCAGCACAGCTGTTAGGTGTCCTAGAGCCTCTACTGCTCCTTCCTTTGGTGCAGATTTCTCCTCATTACTGCTAAGCACTCTCTAGCAGCGCAGCACCTCCACGTGCTTGTATGTTGGTTTTTTTTTTTTTTTCAGCTGTGGTAGGACACAATGTACGTTGCAGCCTGTCTTTACTTTTTTTATTTAATTTTTTTTGATGCATGTAGTGCTTTTTTTCACAGGTATCTCATGCAGAAGGTAGCAATGCCCTGTGTGAGGAGGCAGACCCTGCAGTGCTGTTCCCATGCCCGTCCCCATGGACACACGCAGCGTCTTGTGTTGTCATTGGCCAAGTACCTTTAGCTGCAAGAACAAGTGATGCCAATGCATGAATGAGGCTCTTAGTTCCTAAATCTCTGCGGATATGGTGTGAGAAGCTGTGAGGCTCTGCTGACTTGCTTTATGGATCTCACTGAGGGGTGTGCTTAAACCCCAGGGGGTCATTGTGTTTGGGCTCAGGTATAAACCCAAGTCTCCTTTTAAGCAAGGCCCGTGTATTTATTCGGCAGGGGGTTGTAGGGATATCTGCCTTGGTGTCAGAGGGTTTATGACTGTTTTTTCTTGAGGTTTTCCTGCTGCTGTCCTAAAATCTGTCTGATAATTAAAAGAGAGCAATGTGTGTTTTGTTCAAGTAAGCCTGAGGCCTTCTGGAGCCGACACATGCACTGAGTTGCAATTGTCTCCTGCTGGTATCTCATAAATGTCACCTGGGCGCTCTCGTCCAGCAGTGTGCTGGAGGCAGTGGGTGTCTTAAAGCAAAAAGCTCCTGCTTATGATGATACTTAGGAGGCTGAGTGTCCCCTGCCTGTGGCTTGAAGTCCTCTGTCCTCACTCACTGCTCTCATCTCCTGGTCACCTGGGGATACCTGGCCTCAGGCAGCCTCTCAGGAGGAGGAGGGGAGGAATTTTTTTTTGTCAAAGCCCTGGGGAAGGGGACAGTTAGTGCCCCACTGCCCACATCGAAGGTCCCTGCCACAGGGCATGACCTGCAGGCCAAGGAGCATCTTCCCCTCCAGACGGCAGCCCAGAGGGCTTGGAGAAATCCTCGCTTGCGCAAGTGTTAATTAGCATTGCTGAAAGACTCGGTAATCTCATTGAGGAATTTTTCATGGCTGTCTCTAGAAAATGAGCTGAGCAGTATTGGCAGTATGCCTTCGAGCCCTCTCTGATACGAAGGGAGATTCTGGTGATTCATTCCCTGAGTGCCCCCAGTGCTGGTGGTGAGTTTCTGGAGCAGGAAAGCAAATGCCATAGTCTGCTCCGGCCAGCGCCTTTCTGTCTGGACAGACACAGCGACGTGTCTGTCCCTCTCCAGAGCTCCAGACTCAGGCTGGGCTGTAACGAAAGGACTGATTGTGTGGCCACAGATGCCTGGTGATGGGACAGATGATTGGTTGTGAACATGATGTTTTTCTGGAAAAGCTGCTGTCTAGGAATGCCCAAAATGAACACTTAAGCCTCATTGTATTTCCAGAATACCTAATCTGGAGTTGTTCTATGTTGTTTTTTTGATTTTTCCACTGTTAATATGTGCTAGTCACCATCCAGTGACTCAGCAGATACTCTGTCACTTGTTTGCAGCATGGTACGTGCTGGCATGAAGATGCAGAAACAGTCTGTCTGCTTCAGCAGTGCTGCCAGTTTAATTTCCGTAGTATTTCAACAACTCAAGTCAATCTTCTAAATCATTTTTATTTGAGTAGTAAGGTCATTTGCTGCACACCAAACACCTGCAAAAGGAATTGCAGAATGCCCTGGATTAGAAGGGACCTCCAAAGGTCATCTAGTCCAGCCCCGCTGCAAGAAGCAAGGATGTCCTCAACTAGATCAGGTTGCTCAGAAACTCATCAAGCCTGACCTGGAATGTCTCCAGAGATGGGGCCTCCATCACCTTCATGGGCAACCTGCTGCAGTGTTCTACCATCTTCATAGTAAAGAACTTTTTCCTAACGTCCAGTCTAAATCTGCCCTTCTCTAGTTTAAAACCATTGCCCCTCATCCTATTGCTGTGTGCCCTTGTAAACAGGCCCTCTCCAGCTTTCCTGTAGGCCCCTTTCATATACTGGAAGGCCACTATAAGGTCTCCCTGGTGCCTTTTCCCTGGGCTGATCAACCCCAACTCCATCAGTCTGCCCTCTGATTGTTTTTATGGCCTTCCTCTGGACCCCTCTCCAACAGATCCATGTTCTCGTGTTGAGGTGCTTTCTTGATCCTCAATTCCAACGTTTCCCCCAGCTGGCCTTGGAATGGTTGCTTTGTGGTGCAACTCCCTAACACTTGTAACAAAGAACCGAAATTTTATTACTGCTCCAGTGTTAACATGCTGTATGCCAGAAACCTAGCCCCCCTGCTCCCCCCAGATTAATCATGCCTGCTTTGAGATGCCCCCGTGTCTGCAGTGGTCAGAGGGAATCTCTTGAAACAAGGAGCAGATATGACTCATTTTGGATGTGTGTAGATGTGCTTGTGGACAAAGACATGATGACATAGGCCTTGTGGCACTGCTAACAGAGCACAGCAAATAGCAGGAAAACGTTTCTGTGGCTGAGTGAGCTCCAGAATGAGTCTAGAGAAATTGCACTCTTGTCCAAGTTCTCCTGAAGCAGGCACAGGCAAGTTCTCATAGCGCCAGTTTGCCAAAACAATAACTCTGTATTTGGAGCTTGACCATGGCTTTTCAGTTTTGGTGTGTTAATCATGTGGAGCGGCTGTACGTGATGTTCAGCAGGGTTAACTCAAAATCTTCAGGATTATTTTAAATTTTACTCTAGGAAAATGAGGCTGCTGGAACAAGACACGTTTGCATTTCTTCCAGTCACAGCATAAGTTGCCCTGGTTGACCTTCTCCTGCTCAATGCTCTGGTCCATAATGAGTGAGAAGGAGCCCAAGGTGACAGCGAGCTGCGCTTTGGGTGAGGCACATGGAGAGGATAGCCCACGCTCCAGCAGCTAACTTGTGCTCCTTGCTTTTATGGATGTGCCTTGAAGCATTTGCTTCTGAACGAGGATTCCCTGGGATGCAGGGACTCATTGGGGTGATTTTCAGCTACTCTGCTGTGGAAGATGTTGGCCTGAGTAATCCAACAGCCAAGTAAATGGTCAGATTTGTTTGCCCATTTACAATTTTCTTAGCATGAGGACAGCAGTGAGCACATACAGGTAGGTGGAGGAGATGGGCTGTGACAAACTGTGTTCCACAGTTCATTTTGTCCAGGTCATTATAAATTAGATAAATGGAAATGCACTGTCTATATGTAACATCAACAGCACCTGTAATAGGAGTCAAGAAGATACACAAGGTATACACAGTTAGAAGGAATGAGACTTGGGCCTGGGCATTTTAATTGCCGTTTTAACAAAACCTGGATGGTGTTTTCCCTGTTTGAAGGAACTGTGGCCAACTACCACCCATAATCGGAGAAGGTTTGGTTTGGATTAAAACTGGTACATGAAAAAACTCTTAGGCTGGTTCTGCCTATCCTGATGTGAAGGAATTAAGGGCTTGGCCCATTCATCCTCCCCAAATAAAGACTGGAAATTAGAAGATTGATTGCAGGTATTCAAGGGAAGGATGGTTTAACTTGAACTAAAGGAACTGAATAGTAAAAGGCCAGGTGATGTCAGATGTCCATAAATACTTCTGAGCTAGAAACAGGAAGGTCTCTGTTTGTCTGCAGGGTGAAGCTCTAGGAGCTTCTAGGAGCTCTTCACTACCACTTCTGGAGCGTCAGCCTGAGACCTTTCATCAGATATGATTGTGAGATGAGGGACTGGGCCTGATTAACCTAAGTCCTTTTCAGTCTTTATTTATGTATGTTTGAGATTTCTAGTCATTTCTACTGGAAAATCTTACCCTGAGGACCTGAGAGTCCTTCATAAGGGTTAAGAGCAGGGCTCGGCACCTGGCTGCCCTTGCACTGAGGGAAAGAGTCAGGAGATGCTAACACAGGCCAAAGAGTCGGAGCTGTCTGGGAATGATCTGAAAGTGGTACCCCCATCCGCTATGCAAGTACGTGCACATCCTGTATCACGCTGGGGGCTGGTTGTGCTGATCTGGAATTGCTTCTTGTAGTACCTCTCTTGGTCAGTGTATGGTCAGGTCTGTCCAGCAGTCCCCTGCACCTGTGGTGTTATGGGTTATCGGGAAGCTGTAACTTCTTACATCAGAGTGAAGCGTAGGGCAGAGCGTGATGCCTTGCAGCTGTGAGTGGGACACGATGCCCTGAGGACAGCTGTGCACAGTGAAGTCTGAGAAGCTCTGAAACAGCTTCTGGAGAGACAAAGCTCTTCCTGCCTACACCTGAGCCTGTGGATGTCCTCGTTGTCCTGGGAACATCCATGACGCATCATCAGTAAAGCTGCCCAAACTCTTTGGTGGGAGCTGTGATGGGTGCCCTGTCCAGAAGGTCACCGTCCAGCTGTCTGTGTGTGCCTGTCACTGCACAACTGTTCATCTTGGCAACCAAACTTCACAAATGTGCGGCACCGGGAAACTGATGGCAAGCAAACATTTTAAGAGAAGAGGTAAGAAATCACTGTGAGATTTGAAGGCACACCTGTCCAGTAAAGTGGCTTGAAAAGGCAGAGATGCTGTGGAAGTTCTGCTGAACTTTTTTTGTCCTAAAAGGAAAACCACAAGTGAGTTTAAAGGAAGATTATTTTCTTTACAAAAAATGGTTCAGTGTGAACTACTATCTGACAGTCTTTTCACAGTGAGGTTATCGGAACTCATCAGAAAATAGTCTGTGAGCCAGCATGGTCTGATTCCCACCAGTGCGCAGGCGTGGACGGGGCACATGGGAGCAGAGCAGCCCTTGTGCTGCTTGCAGCTGGTGTGGTGGGAAATGCCTCTGCAAGAGACAGACATGCAACTTCCTGGCACGGGCCCTGACACTCAACATTGCTGGTCGCCATCAGGGAAATGTGGGTGGGAGCCCTGAAGTGTGGCTTGGCTCTCAATCCTATGCATCAGACCAATGCTTAGAAAGAGTCATATGGAGGCCGGATGAATGTCACACTGACACTGGGGCTCTGGGGCAAACTGGGGCTGTGCGCTGGGCAAAACCAGTAGGTGGAGTGGGATATGTGAAGCGTTTTTGTCATATTCCAAGTGAGAAGCCAGTACGCCAACCTGTTGGATGCAGGGGCTGCAGTGGGTGGTGCAGTGGGGCCGTGTTCCCCAGTGGGGAGGTGACCTGCAGATGACCGTGGCCACCTCCCAGCACTGCCCCTGCACACAGGGGATGTGATCACCGTCTGCCTGGGAAGATCATGCTGGCGAGACCCAGGGACCTGCGGTGGGGTGGGATACAGCTGATGTCAGAGCGATGGGCCCGTATCTGTGGCAACCGGAATAAATAAATAAATAAGTGAAGCGTGTGTGCTGGAGCAGGAGGCAAACAAGCCACTGTTCCCGAGCACGGCTTTGCCGAATATCTCTTAAGCAGCTTAGCACCCTTGCTCCAGTTTATTACCTGAGCTGAGCGCTTTTGTGTCTGCCAGGCAGCCGGGAGCATTCTGCCGCTCGTCTGCTCGGCAGGGACCCCGCGAACCTCCCCCTGCCTCCATCCCTCTCTCCCCGGCTTGGGCAGTGGTTTGCTCCGTGCATCCAGAAGCCGCTGCTCGGCGGTGAATTTTAGCCCTACTGTGCAAGGCCGGAGGCGTCCGCCCGCGTCCTGCCGGTGGGCCCGTCTTCAGATGGGTGTTTGATTTCCGAGCCCAGCAGCTGGTGACTGCGGGAGGCGAATGATGCTGGAAGTGCCATAGCAAAGCCGGAGATGGATGGTGTCAGCAGCAACAGGACCATGTCTTACAGTAGATGGAGTTACAACAGGTATTGTCTGTCTTGGTTTGCTTTGTTGTTTTCTTTTTTCCTTCCTGATACTGTAAAACTGCCGAGCTGTTTATATAAACGGACAGCTCTCTTCAGGACAGCCTGAACCTTTACCTGAGGCTGCTTTCACAGCCTGAAAGACTCCTGAGGCACCGTGATTTCTCCAGCAGCAATGTTTGTTGTTGTTTAGCCGGCATTTGTCTGGAAGCCAGAGCAGTAGTTTCACGCTGCTATGGCAGGACTGGGGGCTGCTGCCAGCCCCAAGCAGTACAACACCAGCGTTTCTCAGGATCTCTCCTCCGAGCAGGGCAACTGAGATGCAGTGATTGCCTCAGCAGTCACCTAGAGTTCTGCAAGGTAATCTCTAGTAACTGCTGTTCAAAGCTGGCATCTAGGCATTTTCTACAAATATAAACTAAAGCTTGGGAAAGGAAGGGGCTAGGGAGACAGGATATTTTCAAGCAAAAGCTGTGAGGAATGCTATGTACAGCTCAGGTACCACAATGCTGAGGGGGCTGAGTGAGGTGTCTCACTGAGACAGGTGAAATATTCACACTGGGTTTGCATCTTGGTATGATGAAACTAGGGATGCATGTTTTTCCTCTCCTAGGGAATGAAAAATTGTGGAAGTATTAGTTTTGCTTTTATATGATTCGTGGCTGTGACTGACAGGTTCTTCAAGCATGGATAAAATAGAAAAAAAGGTACAAACTCCATAGTCATCTTGGTGGGGTTTTGAGTTTGGTTTGGTTTTACACAGATGAAAAGTAAAAAAAAAAATGTTACACCTGAAATGGAGCCAGAGGCTAAGCCATGTTATCATCTCACTGAATCACTACTGCCATCCACAACAATATTCTGAGGAAACAATCTTTGGAAGTGGTTTTCAGTGCTTGAACACGTATTCAGTGTCGCCCACACTCCCCGGGTGTGGGGGTTTATATGGTTTAAACGTTCATCTAGAGCGTGTCACTTATTTTCAGTGCGTTCATACTGCCTCAGCAGGAAACATATACAGATGCATACAGAGGTGGCAATGGGAACGGTGTCTTCATTACAAAAATGTGTGTATGTTTATGTGTATGCAGAGCTGAGTTATACAATGAGCCATGTTCTGATGCGTATATTCTCTCACACTAAGGATGCTTTCCATCTGAGGCAATGTTCTCAGAACCAGCAGCAATGAGTAGCACTGTAGGTAGTTCTCAGGTCTGTCCCATGCAGTCCAAGTTTGCAGCAGTTTTGATCTCCCAACCCTAAAGTAAACCATCCAGAAATCTCACAAACACTCTTCTTGTATGCTTTCTCCCAGAGCTATGGCTTTTGATTTAACCCTGTGTATTACTTATGATGTGCTTCTCAGTTTCCAATCTTCCCTCCTGTGACTCAGGAGTCACTGATTACTTTTGGTTAGCCTTGCACATGGGAGCTGCTGCACTTGTGTCTCGACCCTGCTTGGCTTTCGTATCACATCTGAGAGAAGAAATGCAGTATTTCAGTACCCAGGCTGTCTTTTTGGTGACCAGTTTCCAGATTTTGAGGTCTTTCCTAATAAACCCAAGATCTGTGAACCAGTGCCTGTGCATTGTATATATATTTTTCAGTGCCAGGAGGCTGAGGAGTGAATTGCTGCTTTTACTGACAGGCTTCCTTTTCTGAAAAATGGTGCAGAGTTGTTCTCGCACACTGAGCCTGCCCTCCCACGCCCCGCTTGTCCCCAGGCCTGTGACGGGAGAAGGAGCTCACTCTTTTGTATCCAAAGCTCCAGTGGCCATCATTTGCATTTGAAGCATGTTCGGTGCCCTGTCTTTGGGCAAGAACAGAGAAAAGGTTTTGGGGAAACTTTCTGCCATAGAAGAAAACTTTCTTATGGAAGAAAATGGGAGGTGCTCGTTTCGAGCATCTTTGAGCACCAAAGTCCAGGGACATGGGCTCTGCGCCCCTGGCTCTGCTCTGATGGGGTGCACGATGCTTTTCTGATTCGCAGGCTCACACCAAGGCCACACAGGCTGAGACCCTCCCGTGAATACTTATGTGACTGATGGGGCTTGGGCATGAACACGAAACTATTACAAAACTTCATGGAAGTTGCATTCCAGTGGAGCGGGCTATAGGAGCTTTGCTGGTCAAGGTAACTAACGTAATTTGCTCCTTCCTCAAGGGTAAGTTGTAACCTTGGGCAAGAAACGCTGCTGCTTGTAAAGCAGGGTTAAAGATGCTTGCCTTATTTACAAGAGTCCTGTGAAACCAAGGGATGTTTGGGTTACTCCTCCTCCCCAGTGGCCACAAAACACTGCTACTCCAGCAGAGTACTTTGGGCCATGGTTCCTCTGACATCGTTTGGCAGCAAGAAAAGTGTAACTGGTATTTTTTTGTAAAGACATAGTATTTACAATTCTTTGCTCTTTTACTTGTTACTGCATGGCCTGCAAAAATCACTGTGCTTTTTTGTTTGTGTCCCCCCCTCCTCTATTTTCCTGGAGGCAGGAGGGACATGCCTGTCTTCCCAGACATGTGGGGCAGCAACATGAACAGCCAAGCACTGTGCAAAAGCCAGCGACTGCTCCTCTGGATGCACGCCCAAGTCTCTCCCCTTGATGTTGGCCTCCATGAATCAGCATTGCAGTTGTAGAGGGACAGGGCTGATGGAGCAGGGGCTGCCTCCCACACGTACAGTTGCACCTGTCATTTTAGAAAAAGGTTGTCAGTGAAATCAGATGAAGGGTATGAAACAGATGTTTTAGTCTCTGGAGTCTGTAAGATACACCATGGTAGAAACCAACAGCAAAGAGGGGAGCTGTCATGTCTCTCTTAAAAGGCCAGGCAAGTGCCTTGCAAATGAAAGCACTAGTGTGCAGCACGCAGACTTTTTCTAGTGGGATTAATCCAGTATTTATTGCGAATCCCAGCATTTGGCCCAGTGATTGTGGTCTTTCCTTAAACCATGCAGGATTTTTCTACAGGAAAACCACTGCTCAAGCCTGCAGGTAGTTTTTGTTACAAAGAACAAGTCCAAACATTGACTGAGAAACTCAAGGTGAGGAAGCCCCCTCTAATGAGAAGAGACTGTTCAGCAAAGTTCACTTCAGCCTTTCTCCTAACCAATGGAAGGCTTTTTGTCCCCCTCAGACTAGACCAGTGTATATCTGAAAAAGAAGGTACAATATGAAAAGGCTTTTATGAATTACATGTGGCATTTCTGCATCTGACTTGTTGGCCTTCCTGAAAGGCCAGCCTTATTTCAGATACATCTTTGCCTTCCTCCCATTTCAGTGCTGTGATAATTCATTTCCTTGTCACTCTGAATGTTGCCAGGCAAAAGCAGAGGATGAGTAGCAATTTAAACAAAAACTGGGGATATTTTGGAGGTCCTAGAAGCAATTGGGACTTCTGGAGTCACCTGGCTAATGCCTAGAGTAAGCTAATGGCTAATGCCGCTCTTTCACCCTCTGTCCTTGGTGATGTGTTGTTTTCTGGGCAGTTACTAATTTCTATTTGATTTATTTTCCTCCTGAGCAATGCGCTAGCTGCTCACCGTGCCATATGGCCACTGGGTGTGCAGAAATGGTTGTCTTCCAGAGCAGAGCCAAACTTGCCCTTTTTCTTATTCTTAGTTTCAGTGCTAGTTTAGGTTTTGGCAGGCAGGCAGTAACAACCCAGCAGCAGTCTTGCTGCTTCCCCCATCTTTGTCTGCAGCCATGCAGCACCTCGCTCCTGGGAATGCTGCGCAGGGACTGGCAGGGCACTTCTCCAGCAAGCTCCTCCGAAAGCGTTCACCGTTTCAGTTCACCGAGTCAAATGTCATCCATGTGGGCATAAGAGCCACCATGTAGTACTCTCTTCGGGTTTGATGCGCTGCAGTAGGAGTTCATGGTCCATGTGCAGGGATTGGTACTTCCAAGGGGCTCTTCTCTGTGCCATGGCAGTTCCTGGTAGTACCCAGCACTCATCAGGGAGGACTCAAATGCTGTGTCAAGTTTCCTCTAGTCAACTTGAAGCTGAGCAGTTACTGAAAACAACCACTGTCGGGAACAAAATGAGCAGCACAAGATGGGGTTTTCAGAAGCCTCCTCGGCTGGTGCTCTCTGGAAATACAGAGGGTGAGGTGGAGTGGCAAGTGGAAGTTTTATGTAGTGCTTCCCAACACACCCTGGTGGAAATGGAAACTCATAGAGAAGAGTCATTAATATGATAGAAAAAAAAAATGAAAATGGAGAATAGGTTTCAGCTGGTTTAAGACTGAAAAGCCATTCTTGTGAGAAGGGCCACCTGTTTCCTTCATAGCACTTTCAGCAGCTGGAGATCAGATGGGCAGAAAATTAACTCTCAACACCATGCAAATCTGATCACTGAAATTCAAAATGGTGCTCACGAATGTTTGTGTGAGCTTTGATATCATGGTTGTAGTTGGATCCAAGCTGTGGGAAGGCACAATTCAGGAAGGTGTGCAGAATTCTGTCAGCCCGTGGGCACAGGAGACCAGTTTGAACTCAAATATACGGGCAAATACTGCAGACTAGGAATCTGCAGTAGGTGTTTGGAAAAACTGTGCAAGGCAGTGGTGGACTGCATGGTTTTGCAAGTTTTCCAGGTGTCAGTGGGCTATGCATAGCTCATATGAGGAGGATCACAACTCAACGGCTAGTCTAGAATGATTTTCTGCAGGAGTAGTAGAAAGTTTTGCAGCAGAAGGAATGGGTAACCTGTAGATTATATCTATGCATGAACAACCATGTAAGTGTTGCTTTTTTAAAAAAAACCCAACCCATACTAACAAACCACAACAAAATACCAGCTGTGGAGGCATTTAAAAGCCACAGCTGCTTCCCTCCTTCCTCACATTTCTTCTTAAGGCCAAGATATTCACAGTTTTTCTCCTCTGTCCCCTTTGCTTCATTTCCATACTTGTTTTCTAATTTTTTTTTCTGGGAGGGCTTTAGTGCAGCCATATTGGCTTCACAAATTACCACGTTGTGATTAATGTAGGTTTTATACACTAACATTTGGAAGTATATTTTGGGGAACTTACTGACAGGATGTTTCAACTGTTGGAGGCAACAGAAAACTTTTTCTATTGATCTGTTTCTTTGGTCTATTCTGGTTCGTGGCTTTGTTTTGAAGCTGCTATTTCTGGCTTTGCCGTTTTTATCTTGTGTTGAAAGCTGTGACTGTGTATTTAGGTCATGGTGTTGGAGGGTTTTGATCTTAGATCTCATTTTTGAAGGTTTTTAAACTTCTACGTTGATCTTTTCTGGGACATACTGTCATCAATGAGCAAATAGGAGTTGTCCTCCAAACTTCATCCAAGAGGGCTTTCTTAAAGAAACTGTTTTTACTTCTTTTCTTTGAAGTAGAAGCTGCAAAATCCTGAAGCGCACAGACTTCTCACCTTCCTGGGCTTGCTGCAGTAAGTGTGCCTTGAATACCCTGAAGGGCAGCTCCTCTCTCCATTTACAGCAGAGCTGTCTCAAGCCCTGTGTGATGGAAACGGATGGCACATGATGCCCTGAATTTCTGTCGATAGTGATGACCTAGTCTGCTCTTAAGGGGAGATAGCACGTTGAGGAGGGAGTCCCTTACCCATTAACACCCTTCTCTCCTCTGCCATCTTGTGTTGTTAGGGATTTCGTCCTGGAGTTGATACCTTTTATAGCTGTAGTCATTGCTCAAAACATCTGGGAGGACAAGAAGTGGAAATTGTTCTATGGGACAAAAGGAGAGCTCGAATAAGCCAGCCTGCAAGTGAAGGCAGAGATAAGGTAACAGATAAACCTATGAGGATTTATGTATCAATGTTGCACATCTAGTTTGCTGGAAATCTGTTCATTACGTTGTTTTTCTTTCATAATCAAGTATCGTAATATCGGTTACATAGGGGAACCTAGAGTTTGGGAACGATTATTTCTTCCTCGAGTCAAGACACTAGGAATGATCTGCAGATGTGTTCATGGGTATCCTTCTGTGCTCAGGGTGAACATTTTGCATTGGTTGGTGGCACGTCCTTGGGGGCGTGTGAATTCTCCAGAGACTGTGTGGTGGCTTGTGACAGCCTGGCAGGGAGGTGTGGGAGAGGAAACTTCAGCTCCCACTTTGCTGAAGAAGAAATTTTAAAGCTTCTTAAACAGAAGTAGCCTGAGAAAATATTTTAAACCTACTTGGCTCGTGTACAGCATTGCAATACTAATGAATGTAATAATTGTGTTTGGAGCAGTAAATATCACAGCCAGCAATGAGAGAAAGGCAAGTCTTTAAGGGGAAACCAATATAACAGCTGATCTTCAGTTTATACATAGTATGTCACATATTAGTTAAGAATTTTCAGTAGGAAAGAGGCAATCACTTAAGAGACTTAAGTCAACTTGGAAGACACTACTTTGGTGCTGTCGGTCATTTTGTTCCCTACTTTCTATGTAAAAGCTGGATCATAGCAATTGACAGACCTCACTAAGTGTGTAAATTTGGCACTTTATAATTCTAGTATCAAGACAGGAATATATATTTTATTTTTTTTTTTGGAGGAAGGGCAGTCTAGTAGGAATTCTTAAGTTTAAACTAGTTATAGAAACCATGCTATTAAAACTGTAAATTTTTCTTTGTAAAGATGTGAGGTGAGCAGGACTCTAAATATGAAAAGTGAAGGGCAATATAACCCGTTGTCTGAGCATTATGTTGATAGTCATCTTTCTTCATGGTCGGAGAGCTCAGTAATAAATTCCCATCAATTAATTCTGTGGCAGGATTTCTTTTAGGAGATGGAGAGGAAAATAGAAACAAAATATCCATGTCTTATGTCAGGACATTTGTAGACCAAGTTCCAAGGCATCTGTAGAGCTTTATGCTTAAAACCTGCGTTCAGGGTTTCTCTTGAACTGGAAAGACTCAAGCATTTCTTCAGGGTAGAAGGGGCAATAGGAAACCAGCATAAATGGCCATAAAGAGAATGGTGTGTGACATGCTGCAAGAAATGCTGCTCTGATGCCTCTTATTAGCACTTTTCTCCCTTCTTTGGTCTTTCCACGTACTCTGTGTGAATGCCTTTTGTTGCCACGTCTAAAGTACATGCTAAGTGCCTTGTCTTCAGTGCTGGTGCACAAAACTGACAGTCTCTTCTGTGCCCGAAAATGTGTGCCATGCGAGGAAGATTGAACGTCACAGCTCTGAGCTCAGATACGCTTTGTGCTCTCACTGCAGCTTTCAGAATTAGATTATATCTTAACGAAAAATCATGTCTCTCATGATCTGCATCATCATAAAAAGAAAAACTTTCCTCTCTCCAATATATAATTTGTGTAAATGTCACTACTAATGAAAGTCTGAGAAATAATGTTCGCAGCTGAAAACCAAGGCAGGGTTTTCCCCCTTCAGAAATGCACTAGGGCAGAAGATCAGTCATGGCTGTCGACACGGTGGCATGTGGTGGGTGCTAGGGGTGCAGCCGGATGGCGAGCAGCAGTGCGTGTGGCTGTGGCAGGCAGATGGGGTCTGGAGAAGCTTGTTCATCATTGATATTAGGAGATGTTTCTGCCAGAAGAGAAAAACATTAATATTGAGTTCATTCTGTTCTTTGCAAAGGCCAAAGCTGACCTTTTTTTTTTGGCCATACCCAAGTAGGTAGGGTCCATTGGTCCACTTCATATGTTGTACAACTAGGCTAAAACCACAGCCTCACGCGATCACATTCATCAAGTTAACCAGCACTACTTTGTTTCAGTATATCCATAACTTTCTCTCTCTAGAGAAGGCTGGAACAGAGGTGACAGCTGATTTATCCTTCCAGCACCTTGAAAGCCCCTTGTCTTTGGCCTGGCTGATGGCAAGCGTGGCACCTCCAGCAAGCATGGGGCACTGCCTGTCTCGGGGACATCCCAGAAAGTGGAGCCTGCAAGGAGAAGGGCTTGCTGCTCACAGGGGAAAGGGTCCCTGGTGCCCTGGCTTACTCCAAGTGCCCCAGGCCAGCAAATACTGTCAGTTTTTAACTGTAGTGTTTTGTTTATTCTTGTGTCTGCGAAAAATTAGTATATCATGAGCCTCTAAGATGACCAGACTGAGTTGTGCCAGTATCTATATTTGTAGAAGAGAGGGATGTTAGTCAACACTTGGAGGTATCTGACATGCTTCAATGCTGAGGTCAAGAACAGTGGAAGGCTTCAACAACTCTCAGAGGAGTGCAGGTCTTTCAAGAGTAAAATGACAAGAAATGAGCTCAAAATAAGTGTCAAAAGTATTTTTTAAATTGTAATTTGTCTCTAGGAGTCTACTACGTGGATGATTAGCCAGGTCAGTTACCCTGCTTGAAAAAAATTAAATTCTTTGTTTTTATAAGCTTGCTGTGATGTGTGTTTGATTCCTTTCATTGTACGGGTGCTATGGTACATTATGGTCATGTTATTCTGACAAACCGCCACACTGTGTCAAACATCCAATCCCTTTGCTGGTCAGGTAAATGTCAGTTCACATTCCTCCACCGATTTGTGAGTCCTTAGAGAGACAAGATGTGTGGCAATAAACTTCCAGTTGTACTTAGATGCTTTTGTTCCAGACATAGAGCTCTTCTGTTTTGGGAAGTCCGGTTTATTTTTCAAATCTCACCATTTCATGCACCACCAGTATCCTCCTCCTCCATGCTGTGTATTTTTACTGTCTGTGAACACAAGCAGCTATGTTTTGCAGGATGGAGTAGTTCCTTATAGCCCCTCCAGGCACTGATGATACCGATATTGATGTTAAATGATTGATCTGTTCTTGGTTAATTGTGCAAGCTTATCCAGATTCACTCTGTTCAAACATCTGCTGGGACTCCTGAAGTATCAAAGCCGACTCCTTAATGCAGCTTCTCTATGGATGTTCTTGCAGGATATTTTGCACATCTGTAACCTAAAATTCTACCAAAACACAAGGAATTTGCCTGGCCCCTTAACGGTGCTCGCAGAGGGCTAGGGGAGCTCTGCTTCTCTACAGCTTTGGGGCTGCAGAAGGCGGCTGGCCAGAGGAACGTTAATCACATAGTCATTTCAGGAGAGGCTGGCCTCACACAGACAGTTTTGAAGGATGCTCAGTTTTCTGATAGTAAAACTGCATTTATACTTTATTCCTCTCTTGATTTTTATTTTTGTGTTTTGTTTTTTTTTTACTTTTTTTTTCACGTAGTACTATTGTAGTACAACCATATGTGTTTTCCCAAGCTTAAGGTGCTGCTTAAAGTTAGTTTATTGCTCTGTTGTATTTTTTAACATCTTAGGTAGAACAAATAAAGTGCTCTGCTTTTCAATGTAACTTGGCTAGCTTTAGGATGTAGTAATGGAACTTACAGGATTTAACAGTTTTGAACCAGTTTTCAGAATGAAATTATCGGGATCATAAACCAGTGCATTCAGAACTAATTAGACTTTATGGTAGGAAGGTGCAGATAAATTTGAAAGAGGAAATAAAGCAGCCATCAGGAAAGTGTAGCTGTTCGTTATCACTGTTGGCTATCAAAAATAGTGTGTGTGGTCAGTGGATTTAGTTGGTTTTATTTAGATGGGTCTAAGTGAATTGCAGAAGAGCTAACCTGTGTAATGCAGATTTCTGAGAACAAAGCCTTCTAAATAGTGAGTGGTTTATAGTCTTGTCTTACTAGTGATGAATGAATGATAGGTATTTACCGAGAGAGAACTGGGAAGCAACGGGGCTGGAGCTGAGCTTTTAAGGTATTTACAGTAACTCTTCTTGCATGACATACTGTGCTTCAAACAGGCTTAAAAGCCAGACACTGGTAGATAAATTGGAAGCTGTGACTTTGTGCTAGATGCTGAAGGCAACGATGATTTTCTTCCTGGGTGTGTTCTTCAGTGTGCACAGACACACTGCCACGTTTTTCCAGTAAGTGCATCCCCCACCCCCCCCTAAAATTTCACTCCTTTTGCCCTGTGTGTGCACCATATAAACTTCCTTTTCTCTCTGCCGTGCTTTATTTTCTTTCTCTCCTTCCTAGAAATCCCGTGAATGTATTTAATTACTGGGGATTTTGAAATTCACTTTGGGCCACTCACGCAAGAGGTGTAGGAGCCGGTCTGGGCTACGAACCCAGGTTGAGGCCAAAGCCCATTTAAGTCCTTCCTTACAAACCTTCTGTTCTTCTGCTAATCACAGTAAGAGGATTAGCTTGAAAAGCACGGGATGCTGAATACTACAGTCAAAGATGTTCATATCAGACTCTGGGCTATTTTTATTTATCCTTTTGAAAATGTAAAATGATTCCTGAAGCAACAGGTGAGCTGAGATCCAAGGCAATATACTTGTGCTTGGAATATATGTGTATATATAGCAAAAAAAAATGAGATTTGGACTAAAAAACTAAGAACTGCCCTTAAATCAGAGCTAAAATTTAAAGTTCCAGAGTTGTTAAAAGCCAGAGCTTTTGCTCCTGCTGTCCACTTGTATTTGGAAGGAGTTATATCATGCAGACACTATTTACTTTCTCTTATGAAAAATAAGGCACAACCCTACAATATTACACTGCAATATTACACAGGTCTGAATTGTACCTTCTGTGAAGGTGCGCTCCTCCCATCAGCTCCTGGTGCGGGTGGGCTGCTCTTCGCAACGGAGCTGAGGCTAAGCCACAGCTATTTCTGTTCATGACTTTTGGAGCTCTGAGAGTTGAGCTTCAGTCTGACTACAGGTATTATTAAATACATAATCTTAAATGTAGGCTCATGAAGTGCCAATACATTGGCTTTTGCTTGGGAGGCTGGGAAGGAAGGCTGTGATGTTTTCCTGATGTTTACTGTCTCCCCTTGGCATCGGCTCTTGGCTGCTGGTAAGGTAAAGGAAAACAGTGGCCTTGCTGCATGCAGCCACTCCTGTGCTCCTGAGCAAGGGAAACAAAGTGTGTCCAACAGGCATCCTCTGAGGCAGGCTGGGACTGCAGGCGTCCTGAACAAACATGTCTGCACCTGGGAGGGCAATAGAAGCTCAAATGTGGTGACTAAACTCTCTTTTGTTCACAGTGGTGTCTTTACCGTATGTTATGTACATTTGATTCATACACCGGAAAATCTGTGTGGGCTAATATGTTGCTTTAAAATGTGATTAGGGTAAAATGTCTGCAAAAGCAGAAATATTTGTTTTTCTTATTCATTGCAGCGAGGCTTTTCTGTTGGCCTGAGCGTGCTGTAGATTTGTCAACACAATCAAGTGAGATGCTGAATTAAGAGTCAAACATAAGGATGCTGTATGTGTGGGAGACAAGTTGTATCTGTTCTCGTCTTAGTACACAAAAATACAGTTCTTTAGGTAAGCCCTCATTGTTGATTAACAAGTGTGGGTGCTGTGCTGCATTTTCTCTTCTGGTCCTGTGTGAAATGTTTTTGCCCAGCCTGGGGGAGCTGTGCCATGGGAACAGCTCCCGATCGGGGGTGTAGGGTGATGCTGAGTGCTGTTCCTGCTGTGATTAACCTGCTTGTTAGAGGAAGCTGTGCATTTATCTCTGACTCAGATGGATTTTTTGATATTGACCATTATATTTCTGCTAAAAATTTGTCTTTGCTTTCACTTTGTCCCCATTAAACTGTGGCATTGTCTGTGTGATTTGAAATATGTGCCTAAGTCCCTTTTCTGTGGATCTTCTGATTCTTGCAGAGAACAACATTGTAAAGAGTATTAGTTTGCATCTTACCAGTTACCTTCCTGGCTGTTTCTTTGGTGCAGACTGTCACAAAGAGCAGCTGCCAGTATTTGTATGCCTTTATTATTCCTATGTGCCGAGCAGCATAACAGGGCATGTGCCTCCAGTAGTGGCATGAGGCTCTGAGTGCCTCTGGCTTCTTTACCATATGATTGCTCTTTTCCTACAGCTGTAATGTCTGATTTTTCTTTTTTCATATCCTCTCGGTCCCAAATTCTGCATTCTGTGTACAGGAAATGAAATAATGTATGTCAGTGTGGAAAATCCAAAGAATCCATCTTTTTTACTAAGTTTCTCTTCACCACTCTTGTGTAGGTGGTTGGAAAGTCAGGGTAGGTGACTGATAATAATAGACAAGGAGAGAGGGAGTGATAAAACAGGTTATTTAGCAGAGAACAATACTAGGAGCCCTTTAATGAGCTTTTTCTGAAGTATCTAAGATTAAGGCTTTCAACATGGTGCAGAAATTATGCAAAAGGTTTTCTAATGTTATTTGGATTCTATCCACATGTATCATCATTTTTTTTCATGCATAAGTTACAGGAGGTCTAAAAGTTAAAACTTATGCACTGTTATAGCTCACGCACTGTCAGATTTTTCTGTGCACAAGCTACAGCAGTTGTAACATTTTTTTGTTTGGGACAACAAAAACCCATCCCTATGCAACGAATTATTCAAATACGGACTCAGGTCCCACGGATTGTGATACAGTGAGACTGTTCTTAGATGCTTGTTAGACTATCTTAAACTTCATCTTTGCCTGAATGCTATGCACGACGGCGGCCTCGCTGCCTGGCTTTGCCAGAAGTGAGAAGAGTAAAAGTACCAGAAGAACGTCTTACTGTAGCGATTTGTTTAAATTTGTTTAAATTTGAGTGCAGCTTTCCTTTAGTTACAGCCTTGTGGGCTGACATTTACCTGCAGCTTTGTGCTTTCTATCCTGGCCCCAGATGGGCTAATGAGTGCTCTGGTCTATGGATTTAAAAAGAAAAATAGTATCATTGTATGACACAGAACATTGCTAAAGAAACAAGACGTGTTATCCAGTATTCTTTAGGGAATTTGGTTGCTGAAGTCAATCAGCCACTCTTTGTCTTTTGCTCACCTAGGTCAAATGTCAGGAGATGAGAACTCTAGAACTAGATGTTTACATTCTGTGACGCTTTCTGAGAGCAGCTGGCGTGCTTTGAGCAATCTCTGCCAGCTTACCTGTTCTGTACCTGTGAACTTTACCTTTCCTTGAATTTTCTGGGTATTCTAGGAGACATGTAGGGCCACTAGAAGAGCCATTTTTTAGCCAAAACCATATTCTCATCCCTCGGTCTGGAAAGANCTAGGAGACATGTAGGGCCACTAGAAGAGCTTTTTTTAGCCAAAACCCTTGGTCTGGAAAGGTGTTGGTGCAGGAAATACCCTTTTAAAAATATATGAAGACTAGGAAGATGGTTTGTTTTCTCTTTTCTCTTCCAAATCCTCTTCTTTGTATTCCTTTTTTTTCCTCTTATTTTACTGTCTTTTCTTTCCAGTTTTACCTCCCTGGTTACGGGCCATCTTTAAAAAAATCAGGTATTATTTTTGTTGCCCCTTCACAGTGGGTGAGGTTAGAAAGAAGCGAGGGCAGATCTTCACGGCTGATCACTTAGTACAGCTCTTGGCTGAGCTGTTGCACAGAGGATTCAATTGCTTTCTGAATTAAATCTGTGCTGTCTTACTTAGCATATTATCTGACAGTTGGCCAGAGCAATATGAGCTGTTATTTTGAGATATTAATCATGTGCTGAAACAGTATTACCTGGTGGTGGTTGTGCAGCGAGCACAGCTTGGCAGTGCCAAAGACCTTATATCTGCAACGGCAGGGTTGCAGCCAGGCATATCTGTAGTAGGAGAGATTTACATTATTTATTTATTTTTAAAAAAATTTAAAATACTTCTAGTAAAAATTAATCCTCTTATTCTTTTAATTAAAAATACTATAAAATATCAAGTAAGATTCTTCTCTTTAAAAGGGCAAATTAAATTCCGACAGCATAAGACCCTGTATGGCAGAGTGCACGGGAGGGAGGATCCCTTGATGTCTCTTCAAAATACCCAGTACTGGACACTGTTGGAAGTTGCAGACTCACACACTTTATTTTTTAAGTTATAATCTGAAATAATAGGATTTATTAGTGTGAGTAACTGAGGACATGATGCTGATGGCACGTGGTGGTGCTCGTGGTTTGCACAGACTCTCCCAGGAAGGCCTGCTTTTGGTGGAAGTGCCTCTTAGGTCATGGCCCCACTCTTTGCTGCCTTCTTACATTGCATGTGCTGTTGCTCTAGGAGAAGCTTCTGCAGAAGAGGAAGGACACTGCATACTGGGAGTTTTTCTTTGCAATATTATTCTTTGAATAGCTCCCTTGTTCCCAAGGCACATGGTCTCTATCAATACAAAAGCGTTTCGTCTCTGAAGAAGTATCAGCTGTAAGGTGTGCAGATGAGTTTCTTTCCTTTTTTTGTTGTTCTTTTTCGTTTCTTTTAACCACATCTTCTAAGCTAGAGCATCAGAAGGAAAAGGCACCATCAAAGAGTGACTGCTATGTGAAGGCAAGCAGTAGTGTAGATCATGCCAGCAAAGCTGTCTCCCGAGAACCTGGCTCCAGAAGCTGGAACAGGCTGAGCTCATTCCAAATTTACTCTTCTCCTTGTGTGCAGGTCTGGCTGCAAACTGCTCTCTGCTCTCAAACGCTGCCCTTTTGCTGGGAAATCTGTCTGGATGGGAGTGTTAACTGCATCCTGAGCTCTTCTTTCAATGTAAATAGAAAGCAAGGGCCAGTTCCTCATTTAGTGTGAGGAAAGGTGCTGATGGCATTTGCCTTCCTTTCCTCTCCCCCACTCTCAGAATGCCTGTTACCAAAGGAGAGGGAACGGGGGACTCTCCTCACAAACATGCAACCAAATCCTGCTTGTGTGTTCAGCTGCGGTAAGTTTAGGCAGCTTCCCTGCCTCAAACCCTGCATGTGTATTCTCTTTTTTCCCCTCTACCTGCCAGTATATATCATATTCACCTGCCTTCCTAGGTGTTGCAAGGCATAATTCCTTCATATTTTTTAATTGAATTCATTTAAAAGCTCTCTTTAATTGAATAAATACACCTATATTCCTACTTGCTGACTTAAGACACTCATCAGGAACATCCTGTCATCCACAAGCTGAAAGACTGGCAGTCCAGCTCTTCAGCACACACCACGACCGTCGCTGAAACCACTCAGCATTCTTTGTAGCAGGGTCGCCTGGTAGAAATTTAGGAAATAGAAAATAGTCTATCCTATACTCTTCCACTGTTGCAAAGCTGTGGAGAATACAGTCCTGGGCAGTTTTCTTGCACGTTTCCCCATGTTTTGGGCCTGCCTTTATGAGTAAGACACTGAGTGGCAGTTTGGTTGCCAAGAATAAGTGTAACCAAAAAGTGTTATTCCAGAGTGCTCAGTCACACAGCACTGAGTGCCTGTGGCAAGAAAATAGCTTCATGTAGATTGCATGCAGTGCTGAGGGGAAGCTGAATTCCCTGAGGCTCTTGTAGGAGAGGAAAAAGAAAGCTTTTTTTGTCCAGCTATGTCATACTCATGCAGTCATGTCAAAGCATGATGGTGTGTTGCTCCAGCTTTTCAGAGGCCCCCTAGAATAATTGTTTTTCTCTGAGAACCAGGTATTTGAAAAATACAGTGGTTAATGACATAGCAGGCTTTCCCCCTTCCCTGCAGGTCAAGCCATCCTGAGCAAGAGTGAGAAGGCTACTAACATGGCATTGAGGTTTCTTCCTGAGACCTACCAGATCCAGAAACTTTTTCTTTTCATCACTCTGTGCATTTTTTCTGCTAATAGAAGCTGTCATCTGTAACTCAGACTACCACTTTGAAATGTGAGAATAATGCAGAAGTGTATGTAATTTAACTGATTCTGAGCCTGCTCATCTCCCATGCTAAAACAGACTACATTTTCAGTAATCCTATCCTGTCCTTCCCAGCCAGCAATGTTTTGCTATAAGAAAACAAGGCTGGTGGAGACTGGGTTGCCTCCTTCAGCCTGGGCTACATTTGTTGTCCTTAGTGGTGATGGAGGTTTGCACTTTTTCAAGCATGCCAGACCGATAACAGTGCAAGTGACTGATCCTCCATCTTCATGAGGCACAGTGGCCCCTGCACAAGCTTTGTGACTATTAAAATGTTGCATAGCATGGGGGCTGCGTCCAGTGAACTGGAAATGGGATTTGGACAAGCAGTTTCATACACCCCTTGCTCTATGTAACTGAATCTGATTCAGCTGACTTTGATTATGGTCAAATGTCATGCAGTTCCTACACCATGTACAAAACAAGACATGTTAAATAGCTGAACCAACAGTTTTCAGAGGACTTATTATCTATATAGTATTTATGACCCAGCAGGTTTCTCTTTATAAGCCCCCCACAGAGTGCAGATAAAAGTACCATTCCCTCGGTCAAGGTTTCAGTGTATTTTAGATTTCAAGGAAGTTGTCTTCTAACTCCCGTTCTGCACTGGCTGCATAAAAGTCGTTTGTTACTAAGTCATCAGGAAGAAGTTGAAGATAACTCACATATATTCATCTTGAAATATCTTGTAATTTGTAAATTCAAAGGGCAGAAATCTCGAGGCAGACAGCAGGAGCATAGCTTTGTCTTCAAGGCTTGACGATATTTAAAAAATGCTTATTTTAACTGTCACAAAATATTTGAGATGATTCCGAAATGTTTGTTCAGCTTTTACTCTCTTGTATGTCGAGTGCAAAATGGCTCCTGTAATTAGCAG
The DNA here is from genome assembly GCA_013396935.1 of Baryphthengus martii. Classification (NCBI taxonomy): domain Eukaryota; kingdom Metazoa; phylum Chordata; class Aves; order Coraciiformes; family Momotidae; genus Baryphthengus; species Baryphthengus martii. The sequence continues at coordinate 6,617 of VWZK01002002.1, read as the reverse complement.
TTATCTTTTGTCATAAATATATCTCTCAACTCACCAAGACCTGTTTGCCAGATACACATGATAACGCCTCATTTGACTGCCTTGATGATGCTGTCACTGCTGAGATGCTCATTACTTTACTGTCACTAATTACTTCACCTGAGAAATACGTTGATTATTTTCTCTGACTTGATTTTTCAGGTGAGTTTAAACCCAGGTCACTTGACTTTACTTTTGACATTGAGTCAACAAGTTTGCAAGTATTGGCCCCTTTTTCCGTAACTAATTTCCACTCTTGTTCTGATTAATCTGCAATCCAGGTATGTTTTTCAAATTATAACCCTGGCATATTGTAAGGGAGCTTCGTTGCCCAGTCTTCAGAATCCTTGATCCTAAAAGCCCATTTAGAGAAAAAAAAAAAAAGGCTAAGTGAACAGGGAATCTAGCCTTTTAGAAGTATAGGCAATTAATAACATTTTGGCTGAATGCTGAAAAAGTCCCAATACGTTTAGAGAAGTTCTGAGATTCCATGGTGTCCTTGTAATAATACTGCATGCAGCTTTTTCATCCCTGTGTCATTCCACATCCTCTGATCAAGACAGCATAAGCCTGATATTTGCATGTTCAGGCTAGAAAGGAGTAATACAGAAGTAGCCACATGTCCTTGTGGAGAATTAAAGGCATAATGGTTCTTCTGACCTGTGACATGCAGGAGTGGTGTGGCTGATATTGAATTAAGGGAGCCTGGCATAGCGTGTACAAGCACAACTTATAGAACTCTGAAACAAGTCTGAGTAAGACTCTGAAACCAAGCCTGCAGGTTCTCACTGGGAGTGGTTTTGGATCTTGGAGCTGGAAAATCTTTTCTTCTGTATGTTAGTTTGGGGAGGAAAAAACCAAACTCCCAGCTATAATTTTCTACTTCCTTAATCAACTTCTTAGAGAAATGAGATACCAGAACATGCAGTAGGCAGGGCACAGGTGAGGGACCCAAAGATGTACTAAAGAGCTCTGCCAGTATTCTAATTTGTGTTATGTGATTTCTTTGTTGGCTGAGAGACTTGGTCAAATAGAATAGGTGGGTGTTTTAATCAATTATGATTGTACTCTTGGAAATACAGTGGGAAAATGAATAAGTGATACCTCCTAAGACTGTCTAAATCTGGAGGAAAAAAAAAAAGTTCAAATTTTTTCAAGAGCCTGTAAAGTACTTTAAATACTAGATGACTACATATTACTGTGATTTACCCACACCACAATATATTGAAGGCATGTATACGTTTCCTTAAAGTGCAAGTATTGTAAAAGGAACCACAGCAGAAGATACAGTTAAAATTGAAAATCAGTGCAAGTGCCTTGCTGCAGATCAGCAAGAACTGGAGAGCCGTTTCTCCATGAAACACCACAGTCAACTTCCCTCCCACGTTACATCAGTGATATCACCCCAAAAGATGGTGACAGCATAAACAAAGGGTGCTGTGTACAAAGCATTGCAGGGCTGTACATAGTTGTGTTATACGAATACACATTATGCTGAGATAGGATTATTTCTTTTGCTAAAAAAAAAAATTTTCTTTCCTTCTATGGAGTTACTGTGCTCAGTTTTCTGATGTGAAGCAGTGTAAAGTATCTGACTTTGGCTTAGCAAACTGATACCCCAGTGGAAGCTTTTACCCTTTTAACTTGCACCTTTTTTTGGATGGCCCTCCATGTCTGTCAGCTGGTTTTGCTGCACAATGGTGCTGTTCAGCACATCCCAGGTATGGCCAGAGCCGGTTGCCCTGACAATTCACTGCTGATGATTCAGACTTGTTGTCTAGGCAACTGCCTTCAGCTCTAACTGGAAAATGATGAGTTAAGACCAGAGCCTTAAAACTGCGGGGCCTCCAAGGGTGGTCTCATCACACTTAAGGCTCTTCTAAACCTTAATCTTTACAGGCATGTGCTGTGAAGATGCAGTCAGAGGACATAAGAATGAACAAGAAATGACAGATGATTTGCTGCGGTGGAGAACTTCTACCTCCTCCACAGTGCAGGGATGGGGGTGGTAGTGGATCTAATTGCCTGGGTATGAACTCCAAATCCCCATGGGAGGATGCAGCAGGTGGAGTGGGAGTACTGAGTGTCCTTTTATGCTCTCTGGCGTTTCGCTAAATGTTGCACAATGTCAAACTTTTCCCCTGCTGTTAAGATTTCTGTGCTGGACAGAGCAGCACTTTATAATATCCAGCAGGGACAGTGCTTGGTAACCTAGTGGAGAGGAGACTGTGCCTGACTGATGGTGGTGCTGCTGCCTACTCTTGAGGATTGCCAGCATGGTTCTCAAAAAGAAAACAAAGACAATGTTGTTTCTGGCTTTTCGATGTAGATGCAGGCAGTGCCCTGATTATGTACAGCGTGTTATGGCAGGTTCCAGTCCCAGTCTTGAGGCCATCCTGGTGTAAGGGAAGATGACAGGGGGCATAGATTTCCTTGTTCTTCTTCGATACATCTTCCAAATGATTTCAAATAGGCTAGCTACTTCTACCACAGTGCTGGCAAAGTTGCTCATTCAACATTACCAGAGATCATCAGCTCTGACGCGAGAGCCTCATCTCACACATATTCAAGTGCGCTAAATAGCACGACCTAGGAGTACTGAACCCGGAAAATTTACAAGGAGTGTATGTGTGTGTGTATTGATCTTTGGTAATTGTGGTTGGCTTTAAGCTACGTAGCAATGTGCTGAACTGACAAAGTAATAATGTCATAATTTGTGTAAGTGGTAAAAACCATCACTTCTCTCTCCTGAATCTATGGCTTTGGCAAGAGTGTCTTTTCTAGACCTGTGCTTTACCTTTGAGGATGCAACTGTGGGGACTGTAGGTGGTCTGTACTGGGGGATTTAGGGGATGGTGGTGTAAAACAGAGCTACTGGAACAGAAAAGACAGATGAAGCCAGCAGGCTAAGGAGTGAAATATAGGAAGACAGGTGAGAGCCAAAAAAGCCATATCCAGTATCCTCTGGTAGAAGTTTAAAAACAGATTCTTCCCTGGAGGAAAAACTTGCATAGCTCATCTCCAGGCACTCAGCTGTTCACTTCTGTCCCTTATGAGCATGGCTGGAAACAAAGGAAGTGCCATTTTTTTAAGAATCTGAGCTGGCTATTGAGTGAAACTTAAAAGGATTCTATTATATTTTGTCCCAGTAAGTATGAAATATCCGTCCTTATTTTATGAGATCTGCCAAATATCTGCCTTCTACGTTTGTGTTGAAAATCCATGTGGCCAGACAGTTACTGTAATATGAGCCTGAAAAGAGAGTAATAGAAATTTAGAAAATGGTAGTCCTTGGGAACAGAATATGATCAAAATGCTTATAGCTTTTCTTTCTAATAGGGCAAAGACCATTGGCTCTGTATAGTTTTCCTTGAAAGTCTGTGAAGTCTGCATATACGAGGATTGCAGATGTTAACAGAACTACAAAAATTATCTGAAGCTTCTTCCCTTACAATGTCGAATTTTACAGGCTGGTGTATATAATATGACATCTATCCACAGCTAACCGCAGTAACAAATTACGTGTGTCAATACTGACAGCTGAAGCACATTTTGTATAAACATGTAGAAAAAGTCATCTGAGATCTCTGAGACAGAATAGCTTTTTGTTGCAGTGCTTCTACCAAAGCCATCAACAATCTTGACAGAAACATTGAGGGAATAGATTAATTAGCACTAATAATCTTGACAGAATACTGTCAAAACATCTTGTTTTGATTTATATGGAATATAGAATGCAAGTCAAAATGAATCACTGATGTTTGATACAACATACTTTGGAGTTTTAAATTTAATGTTCTCATTTCTTCATTAAAACGAGTTCTTAGCAGAAAAATTGGAATTTATGACATGGAAAATTGTTCCCAATTATTTCTAGGTCATAGTTTTCTTTCCTTTTTATTTTATATTTTAACCAATGAAATCCAAGGCATATTAAAGAAAACTCACTCTTAAAATGATGATTGTTGATGTTTATAAAATCTTGATATGAATGTACTATTGACTCTACATTTAAAGCCTTAAAATATATTGGGTATTTTAATTGATGCCGGGGATCAATATGATATATTAATCACATTTTGGGAAAAAACCATCAACAAACAAACACTTCATCCTTTGCTTGATCACATCTACTGAAACTCTTGGAGGCCCTACCTAGGAATGTGCTGTTCCTGAGATGCTGAGAAAGGCTTCCCTTCTGCTTACCAGGTACATCAAATTCTAACCACATCATTCTTCCCAAGGAAAAGATGCTATGACAGATCTTCTTAACTGTGTTGCTGACTACTTTGTCATGAAAATGGAACCTCTTGTGGCACAGGATCCAAGAACACTGTAGCTCCCTGCTGCGTGGCAAGAGGATTCATGAGATCTGAAAGCAAAACAAATAGGGTATCCTCTTTTTTGTGCCGTGTCATGTGTATTTCGTAATAAAATAGGTGCAGAGGAGTGGTGAAACTAATATTGGAAGAGGAAAGGAAGAATGGGAAAATCTAGCAATGAATGGGAACGTGTGTGTGACATGCTATAAAATATATCAAGACCTACATCCATAGTGGCACTGTGTCCAAGACATTTCAGGTAAATACTGTCAGTAAGATGCACAGATGTGTCTGGACAACACCGGCTTGGCAAATCTGATCTTTAAAAGTTTGGTTGAAGTGAAATGCTGATGAATGCTGGTTCAGGCTCCCTTTGCTGGTTTAGAAATTTCCTCTCCTGCTGGACACGTGATAAATAGTCCCCTGGCTTTAGTAGCAGTGTTCAGTGTCGAATTTCAGTAAAGACTTCGAAGTGTAATACACGGGTCTGTCTGTCAGAATCTCCTATGCTTAAAAACGAGATATTTCACATTTTATTGCAATGCATGTGCTATACAGACATGAACAAATACTGCATTTTTAAAAAAAGAAAAAAAGCAAATGGTTTGGCATGTTTAGTTGAGCCAAAGTCCAAGGAAAAACATTTTATATTCCCCCTAAGCTAAGGATGAGGTATTTGCCTTATGTTTCTGAACAAAAACTGCAGAAACACCAGGTTATTTCTCTTTTTTTTAATCTCCAGGAGAAATAAGAATTATTTATGGCACTATTTAATTGTAACTATAAGCAAGATTTATTCAGCAACTTTACAGTCATTTGCCTTTTTCAGATTTGCTTTATGTGCTCTCTCTGCCTCTGTAAATAGTCTCTTTCTGTGAACTGCAAAGCTCACATAGTGCTTCAAGGCTTCTCGTAAGAGCAGCTAAAGAAGTCAAGCTAATAGCTGCACAAATGTATTTAAAATATTACTGTGAATCATACAGGAGACCCGCAAGCATGACAGGGCACATATTTTATCAATATGTTGCTTGATACTTAGCATGTAGGCGAAAGCATCCAGACTTACTTTCCTGCTGGTGTTGAATGGATAAGGGAGTTATTTTGGACCATTTTCACAAACACTCTGAAACTCTGCCTGTTGTACTAAGGATTACTAAAGCTGGTTGTGGACATCGTAGAAGACATTATTATTTACATTCAGTAACTGATCTTCCTGGTTTTACTTCATTGCTTTACAGCTTTGTTTACTTTCTACTTTTCTGTGTTGTTTTCTGTAGATGTAATGAGCATTGTGCTTTTCTTAGTTAATGCCAGCTTAAATTATTCTAGCAGAAAACTTTGTATGTGAAGAAAATTTAGGCATAGAAGCATAATCTTTTGGATGCAGTAGCATATCAACTAAGTCAAATTACAAGATGAGATATATGGAATTTACTGCGTGTAGTGAAAGGAAGAAATACTCTAAACCTAGTCTACACTTCCAGGCAACTATCATTTGTGTTCTCTGCACGTACATAACACAGGACTGTTTTAGCAACTAATGTAACACAGAATGTCATCTGCATTCCCTGCAGAATTAAGATATTGACACCTCTATTAATAGGGAGAAAATGTGGAGCCAATTTTCTGTTTGAGGACAAGAGGTGCCATATTGAAATACATAAAATCATTACTATCCATATTTTGAATCTCCTGATGTCTTCAGATCGTCCCATAGTACTCCAACTTAAAGCAGAAAAGCTCATTTATTTTTCTAATTAAAATGAACAGCACTTGTCTTTTTATACAGAATATGCTGCCAGAAAGTTTTTAGCTGGAGCATTTGCCGCTCTTTCTAGAAAACTTTGGTTTTATAACACGGCCAAGAGGTAGTTGAAGGTGCCAATAAGTGAACAATTAGCTTAGTGCCAACAAGTTTCTGTCAGACCTTTCCGTAAAGCCTCTTGAACTGAAATCCACACTGTTGGTGGGAAGGGAAAGAAGGGGAAGGAGATAAGGAAAGAAAATCTGCTGTGGGGTCAAGGAGTGTCTCTCACCTTGCCAGCTGCAGTGAATTCATATCCTGACATTTGGAAAGTGGTGCAAGGGGCTACTTGTTTTATCTGGGATTCTGGGCAATTATTCTGAATATACGCCCCCCCCCCCCCCCCCCCCCCCCCCCCCCCCCAATCTCTCTGTGTCTGAGGCTATTAAAAGCAACATTTTGGCCAAACTTCAGCTCGAGTAATTGAAGGAGGATTTCCCCCATCTTTGTTTTTCCTTAGTATTTTAAGAAAG
>VWZK01002000.1:24454-42399 GCA_013396935.1 Baryphthengus martii | reverse complement strand
CCCAGCCCAGGACTGGAAATCCCTCGGGATTGGGGACGCTGCTGTCCCAGCTTCATCNGCACCTTGCTCAGGAGGACTTTCTTTTCTCACCCATCTCAAGGGTTTGCTGCAGGAGAGCAGCTCCCCTGGGTTCGGTGGCGACGGCGGAGCCTGAATCCCCATCTTCCACGTCCCCACCTCGGATGGAGGCCGGCTCATCCTGCTTTCCTCCAGCCTTGGAGCGTTTTTCCCGGTCGCGCTTTCCCGGTGAGTGCTGCCGCCATGTCTGGGTAGGACCAGCTCGCCTGGTAGAACGCGTTTGCTCGCCGGCGTGGTGGGCAGGGCGGCGTGTTCCTCGCCGGTTGCCTCACGCCGATGAGTTTACGTCGGCTTGGTGGAAAGGGCAGGAGAATTAACGCCAGCTCATCCCAAACCTTTGCTCGGTGCGGGCTGGCAGCCGCCCGTGACATCTCCCATCCCAGCCCAGAGCCTGAAGGCCTCTCTAGAAGAACCTCATGAGTTAAATTTTGCCCTGTGTGACTCAAACACCGTTTTCCTTCCCTCATCCCTCCTTCCTTACTCTTACTTAGCCTGGTTTTCCATGTCCCCAGATCCAAGGGTCCAACTGACCTTGCCAGCCCCATCCCATCAACTAGACAGCACCAGACCTTGCTGGCTGGAGCAGTAACCTCCTTTGGGTGGACCTTCCTCTTCTTGCATGTAACCTCTAGCCCATATGTGATGGATGGATGGGAGTTGATGGATGGATGGATAGATGGATGGATGGATGGATGGATGGATGGATGAAGGATGGTTTGGAGATGACGGATGGGTGGATGGATGCATGGATGCTGTTGCTTGGAGATTCCTGAACATCCAACAGGGACCACGAGAGCAGAGGGAGATCTCCAAGTCCTCTTGGGATTTGTTTCCTTCAAGAAAGTTGTTTGTAAAAGGTGGTTGCAAAAGGAGCTTGTGGAGAAGGTCTCTGGGACCAGTGCGTGCGCTGCTGGGTGGAAAGGCTGCCTCGCCAGGCAAGATCTCTGGGCAGGGACTGGTGCCGTCCTCGGCAAATGGTGACTGCTGGGGCTGGGGCCGCTTTGCAGAGGGACGTTCAGCACCGCCAGATGTGCAGGCTCCAGGTTTCCACCTCCGCTTGCTGGTGTCCAAGGGTCGTTCCCCTCCTGCTAGGACCTGTGGTGGACGTCAGGGCGTCCTGAGCCTCTTCCTTCTGACTTTTCCCCCAAACGTGGACGGCAGGGACGCGTGGTGGGTCTCTGAAGGGTGTGAGAGGGCCATGAGCTCTCCTCCGAGCTGGGAGAACTCGAAGCACCGTTTCGTCCGAGCAAACGTGGCGTCAGCGGGGATCTGTGACGTTGCCACCCCCTCCCCAAATTCCTGGCTCTTACCCCCTCCTCCTTTAATCCCTCTTCAGCAGCAGAGAGAGAACCAAATCTCATCCCTGGGGATAACACCCCCCCGGCCCCGCGCCGAGCTCGGGGAGCCCCGCGCCGTGTTTGCCGACGAGGCGTGGCCGTTACGTCGCGATTCCAACCGGTCGCGCAGCTTCGCGGCGCTCCCGCTCTGCCCTCCCCTCCCCTCCGCCGGATCCTTCCCGGACGCGTCGGTCCCTCCGTCCGTCTGTCCATCCACCCACCGGCAGGGCGGGTAGGTGATGACAGCCGGGAGCCGTCTCCTCCCAAGCGGCGGCGTAAAGCCGGTGAGGCGCAGCTGGAGCCCTTCGCTCACTCACCGTGGGTTGGGTTGGTTGTTTTTTTTTTTGGGAGAGCAGCCAGGATGGTTCGGGAAGCGAGGAACCTGCTGGGGATGGGGTTGTGCGAGAACCGGTTCCGGCCGCCCTCTTCCAAAAGATTTGTTGCTCGTAGCCTCGAGAAAATCGCGGTCGTTCCGTTGGCGTTACCAGCGGGCGCCAGGCGGAGGGGTGGGATGTGCTTCCCGCTTCCCGGGCTGCGTCGGGGAGGCACAGGAAGCAAAGAGGGTGGGGTTTGGGGTCGTTTCAATAGATTTGACTTTTCTCCTGCGGAAAGCTTTGGGAAAAAGCCTTTGTGCTTTTCCAAAGGGCGGCACACGCGCCTCCCGCGCCCGCTCCCGGCCTCCCCTCATCTGGAATTGGTGCTTTCCGCAGAGTTGGCCACTGGCAGCCGGAAGATCTGATGTCTTCTCTCCTTCTGGCTCCCACGAGGACTTTTTGGTTTAATAAACCGTCCCTTGGGCTCGTGTCCCGTCCCACCCCGATTCCTCAACCCAAAACTTATCCCGTGGAGCGGCACCGGCTGCGTTTTGGGAGCTGGCTGAACACCGGGGCGCTTGGCAAGGTGAAGACTCCATCCCTGGTGGTCTCCAAAACCAAGGGACGGTTTTGATTCATAGCTTTGGTCACCTGCAGATGAACTTTGGGCTCAGGCCGGGCACTGGGATGGCTTTTCCAGTGGAGGATGGATGCACAGGCTCCCAGGTGGGGTGTAAATCCTTGAGCTGCTTTAAATGCCCTCCTGGGAACCTGAACCCATCCCAGATGGAAAATTATCTGCCGGCTCCAAGGGTGGGAACTGGCTCCTGGGTTTGGATTTGCACCTCCTGTTGTCTCCCTGCTGCTGCTTTAAGGTCCTGGAGTTGGGGACACCGGTGAGGATTTAGGGCGTGAGCGGGTCCAGCTTTATGGGACTCGAGGTGAAGATTCAGCCCCCACCGAGGGTGATTCCAGTGGTCTCCCGGGCTGAGCGTTGGGATGCAGCGGAAACCGGCGCGATTCGGAGGCGCTGAGCGGCGCCGAGCACCGTTAAAACTAGAAAAAGCACCTTGCGGCCACGTCGCCGGCGCAGAGGGAAACGGAAGGAGCAAACAAGCGTGAAAAGCGGCTGGGAGAGCTCGACCTGGCTCCGCACCAGCCCCGCTCCCTTCCCCCGGCCGCTAAACCGCCGCTTTTGTGCCAGCTTCTCTCCCCGGGCTCCTTTTGGCACCGTTCGCGTGACCGTCACGTGGCGCGGGAGGGTGAGCGGGCGGCGCCGGGGCGCCCCCGTGCCCGCGGCATCCCCCCCAGCTCGGCAGACCCCGGGAGCCAGGCTGGATGGCGGAGGGGACGCCGGCTCCCGGCCACCTTCTGGGGATGGCATCGCTGCGGCAGGGTGTTCATCGCCGGTGACACCTCCGAAGTAACCCTCATTTTTATTATTTTTTTCCTGCTTTTTGACGTCGCAGACAGCAGCAGGCTGCTGGGGAGCCAACGGCCGGGCTACGGGACACTGCAGCGAGACGCCGAGAAATCCCGCATGGTAGGTCCGAGGGCTTCGCCGCGGGGACGGGGGGAAGGCACCTGCGGGAAGGGTTGGCGTAAAATCCGCGTTTGTCTCCAACGCTGGCACGAGACGGTGCTTTTCCAGCCCCGAAGCCGCTCGGCTGGCCCCTGCCCGGTGTTAGATCGCACCAGGAGGCTTTAAGGCTTTGATCCGGTTCGGATTCGGATGCTCGACAATCTTCGCTTCGGTTTCATCGGTGACGAAGCAGCCCCGTTAAAGGTGACCTGTTTTCTTCCAGGAGGTCACGGGCTACCAGACCAAGCCGTGGCGGGTGGCCCTGTGCCACGCGTGCTCCGTGCTGACGGCGGGGCTGCTCCTCGTCCTCTTCCACTGGAAACCGAGCCTGGAGGTGCAGGCGAAGTGCAAACCCTGCGCCCTGGGCCAGGCCGACTGGGTCATCATCAGAGTAAGGCCCCCGGAGAGGTCCAGGAAGCGGAGGTTGGGCTCTACCACCCTCTTCCCAGGAGAATCCCGGGTGTGGGTTTTTTCGGGCTTGTCACCTTTCCCATCCATGTTTGTCGTCTCCTTAACCGTCGAGCGCCGTCCTACCCCGGAGCCAAATTCTTCCAAGGAATAGTGATTGTTTCTGGAATCATTTTATGCTTTCCCCTTCCAGCCTGGCTTTGCGTTTCCCTTTCTTGTCCCTGAAATCCAACCGTCATCTGGGATGGGTGGCCGGGGATTCCCTGCCTGCCGGTGACACGATCCCTGTTTAAGGAGCAGTGGGGGAGGAGGAGCTCCCCATATCCCCCTGCTCAGCCCCGTTCCCGTGTTCCAGGACCAGTTCGGACAGTGCTTCACCACCCGCGTGCGCACGGAGGCGCTGGGCGAGGGCAGGTGAGCCGGGCGATGCCGACGGGTGCAGGATGGCCTCTGTTTTGGGCTCTGAGGGAATGGGGGTTGTTTGTAGAAGTGTTGGTGGATAGGGACAGACTGACGGTTGGTTTTCCACCCTGAGAAGCTTGGAGCATCACCCCGGGGCCAGGCTGGAGGACCGGAGGAGCAGCATCGCCATCGGTGTGGCGGATGAGGAGGAGAGCAGGGACACCATCCGGCTTCACGAGAAGGAAGAGGTAAGGCTAGTGACCCTTCAACCTCTGCTCCATGAATTCTCTCCCTTGGAATCGTGGAATTGTTTAGATTGGGAAAGACCTTGGAAATCATCAGCTCCAACCATTGCCCTGGCACTGGAGTCCAAGCGTTGCCCCATCCCTGTCAGGGCACCACTAACCCCTATCCCTCAGCACCACATCTCCACGCCTTGGAAACCCCTCCAGGGATCAGGGAGACTCCAGCCCTGCCCTGGGCAGCCTGGCACAGGCCTGGACAACCCCAAAGGGCAACAAATTGTTCCTCAGCTCCAACCTAAACCTCCCCTGGGACAACCTGAGGCCAGTTCCTCTTGTCCTGTCGCTTGTTGCTTAGGAGCAGAGCCCAACTCCCCCCGGCTCCAAGCTCCTGTATTTCAGGGAATTGTGGAGAGCCAGAAGGTCTCCCCTGAGCCTCCTTTGCTCCAGGCTGCACAAGCCCAGCTCCCTCAGCCGCTCCTCCCCACACTCCTGCTCCAGACCCTTCCCCAGCTCCGTTGCCCTTCTCTGGCCATGCTCCAGCCCCTCCAGGTCCTTCTGGGAGGGAGTGAGGGGCCCAAAACTGACCCCAGGATTTGAGGGCCGGCCTCTCCAGTGCCCAGTGCAGGGGGACGATCCCTGCCCTGGCCCTGCTGCCCCCCCAGTGCTGCCCCAGCCAGGATGCTGGTGGCTCCTTGTCCCCCTGGGCACTCTCTGGCTCATCTCCAGCCCCCTGTTGACCAACTTCCCCAGGTCCTTTCCCGCCGGGCACTTTCCAGCTGCTCTGCCCCAGCCTGGAGCGGTGCCTTGCATGGGGTTGCTACCCTGGTGCCAGCTGCCCTCGTGTCCCACTAACGCCTCATTTATTCCGTCGTGCTCTGCTCAGAAGAACATCCTGCGGTTCTATCTCTTCGAGGGGATGCGCTACATCTGGATGGAGCGGCGACAGGCCTACTGCAAAGTCAGGTAATTCTCTGCCCCTCACCCCCCCAGCAAACCTCTCTGCGTCTCTCTGCCCCTCTCCGTGGCCCCTCAGCCCCCTCCCCATAACAGTCCTGACCCATCTGGAGGTCACATAACCCCTCTGGAGCTTTTCTCCGCCCTGCAAAGCCTTTGGAGACCATCCCGGGGGTGTGGAATTGTTGCTCTTTCCCATCTCTGTGGGCAGAGGAAACTGGGAGAAGCGGTTTGGCAGCGGCCCGGTGCTGGATGGTCCTCACCGCGCCGTGCCGCTCACGGCTCTCCGAACTGTGCTGCTTTTGTTCCAGCTCCTTGGCACCCGCGAGCTGCGGCGGAGGCCGAGGAACAAGATGCTCTCCCTTTCCCAAAGGGTTGTTTTTTTTGTGTGTCCCCAAGCGCTTGGACGTGGTGCTTGTTCCGCTGGGCCAGGCTCCTGCTGATTCTGACTCCGTTTCTCCAATTTTCTGTCCCCTCGCCCTTGCCAGCGTCTTGGATGAAGGTTGGACCTGCGCAGATCTCCACCTCGCCCAGGCTGGGCTCGACCTGCAAGACCACAGCACCAGGTAGGGATCTACCAGCTTCATGGGACACCCGGGGAGCACGGATGAGGCTTTTCTGGGAGTCAGTGAGTCCTGGATCTTGGGTTTCTCTGGCATTCAGACCTCAAAAGAGAGGACAGCTGGGTGGGCTGGATCACCTTGGCTTGGTTTGTCCATGTAACCCGGCTCCCATGGAGGTCTGGGCAGCATGAGGGTCCCTTAAGTTGGAAACGCAGCTTTTCCCTACCCTGCCTTTGCTTCTCCTTTGCCTTCCTCTCCCCTTTGCAGAAGGAAGATCTACGGACCCAACCTCATCGAGGTGCCAGTCAAGTCCTACGCGAGACTGTTGGTGGAGGAGGTGCGCATCAAAAGAGCCGGTTGTCCCAGGGCAGATCCTTCCCCTGCTCCATGTCCCTCATTGCAAGTGCTTTGGGGGCCTTTCCCCACTGGTAGGGAGGAGAGGATTTTAGGAGAGGCAGCTTGGGCAGAGACGGGAGAAGGCAGAGGTGATATGGCCTTGGAGAGGACCTGTCCTGCCTCTTAGCTTAGACAGGGCCATAAGCAAAACCAGGGAGGGTGGTGGGTTTGGAAGAAGTCAACTGGTTCATCCCCAGCCCCAGGGGAGGGCCAACTTCTCCACAGAAGCAATTGTTCCTCAGGGAACCTGGAGGATTCTCAATGGGCTGGAAGAAGCTCTCCTCCCCCCAAACCTGCTCTCTCTCCTCGTTCTCTTCCAGGTGCTGAATCCCTTCTACATCTTCCAAGTGTTCAGCATCGTGCTGTGGGTCTGCGATGCCTATTACTACTACGCCGCCTGCATCTTCCTCATCTCCACCATCTCCTTAGGGCTGTCCCTCTACGAGACGAGGAAGGTTGGTGGTGGGCTTATTTGGGACAAGCAGCTCTAGTGAAATAGCCCGTTTTCTGATATTCTTTGACCTCTGTGCTGATGTTGAACACCCCTCTGAGCCCAGCTGGGTGAGGACAACCCATACTCCAACGGTGGGGCAGGTTTTCTTCTCCTTCGTCCATGGTCCCAAACCTTTGAGACCTGTTTTGTGGCTGCTTTTGAGCTGCCCTTGAGTGGCTGCTAACTGCTTCCTCCCTCGTAGCAAACCACCACACTGCAAAACATGGCCAAGATGTCGGTCGGTGTCCGAGTCCATCGCCCCAGCGGAGGTGAGTGTGATGCCTTCGATGGGTGAGGCTTAGAAATCATAGAATTGTTTGGGTTGGAGAACATTGAGTCCAACGGTTCCCCCATTCCTGCCAGGGGGACTAACCCCTGTCCCTCAGCACCACATCTCCACACCTTGGAAACCCCTCCAGGGATCAGGGGGACTCCAGCCCTGCCCTGGGCAGCCTGGGACAGGCCTGGACAACCCCAAAGGGCAACAAATTGTTCCTCAGCTCCAACCTAAACCTCCCCTGAGGCAACTTGACCAATTCCCCCAGGTCCTTTCCTACCGGGCACTTTCCAGCCGCTCTGCCCCTGCCTGGAGCGGTGCAGGGGGTTGTTGTGACCTGAGGGCAGGACCCGGCCCTTGGCCTTGGTGACCCTCATCCCATTGGCCTCAGTCCATCGATCCAGCCTGGCCAGGCCCCTCTGCAGAGCCTCCCACCCCCCAGCAGATCGACGCTCCCGCCCAACTTGGTGCCACCTGCAGAGTGACTGAGGGGACCTCGATCCCCCAGATCACTGAGAAAGGGATTAAACAGAACCAGCCCCAACACTGAGCCCTGGGGACACCCCATGTGACCGGCCACCGGCTGGAGTTATCTCCATTCATCACCACTCTTTGGTCCTGGCCACCCAGCCATGTTCTCTACCCTACAAACCATCCCCCTGCCCAAGCCCTGAGCATCCACTTTCTTCAGGAGAACAGTTCCTGGCATGAAGCTTTTCAGGACGGTGCCAGGATGAGGTGTCTGAGCACAGGCCACGTTTTTTTCCAGAGGAGATGGTGGTGAGCTCCGCGGACCTGGTCCCGGGCGATTGCATCAGCCTCCCCGCGGACGGGACGCTGGTCCCTTGCGACGCCGCGCTGCTGACGGGCGAGTGCATGGTCAACGAGAGCATGCTGACTGGTGAGCACTGGGGATCGGGGTCTTCTTACCTTGGTGGCCCTACGGCAGCCCCTTCCCATCCAGCTTTGTTGGATCCCGGACCTTTCTCAGGGTGATAACCCTCCCTCCGTGGTGTTCCTCACGGCAGGGGAGAGCGTGCCGGTGATGAAGACCCCTCTCCCGGCCAGCAGCCAGGCTTCCAGCACCTTCTATTCCCCTGAGGAGCACAAGAGGCACACCTTGTTCTGCGGGACGCAGGTCATCCAAGCCAAGTCCTATGTGGGTGGAGAAGTGCTGGCCGTGGTGACCCGCACGGGTAATGGATGGAGGGGGAAAGCCGGGATTAAGCGGTGGCCTTGGGATCGGTGGCTTTGCACGCGTTTACCTTCTACCCCTCTCCTGCAGGGTTTTGCACGGCCAAAGGAGATCTCATCAGCTCCATCCTCTACCCCAAACCCGTGAGCTTCAAGTTTTACAAGGATGCCGTGAAGTTCGTCCTGTTCCTCGCCATTCTGGGTACGTCTGAGCGTGGAGGCCCATCCAGGAGCAGCCAAACTCCTCTTCAGCAGTTGAATCCACCCTTCACCTGCTTTGCTTTGTAACCAAGCCCCTTCTCCCTCCCTGCCTCCCTCCCAGCTTTCATCGGCACGCTCTACAGCATCCTCATCCTGGTTAGAAACCAGGTAGGGTTGTTGGAGCTGGTGAATCCTTGAGGGCTGGGCACTGGGACCTTCAACCCACGTGGGATGGAGGCGGTTGGGGGCTCTCAGGGTGCCCACCCCTTTTGCTCCTCACCTGCCAGGTCCCCGTGGGGCAAATCATCGTCCGTGCCCTCGACCTCGTCACCGTCATCGTGCCCCCGGCTCTCCCGGCCGCCATGACGGTGGGCACCATCTACGCTCAGAACAGGCTGAAGAAACAGGGCATCTTCTGCATCAGCCCTCCCCGGATCAACCTCTGCGGGAAGATCCGCCTGGTTTGCTTCGACAAGGTGAGGCTTTGGGCGGCGCCGTGAGATGATGGTTTCCAGCCTTGGGGAGCTGATCCGGACCCACCACGCTCTTCCTCGCAGACGGGAACACTGACGGAGGAAGGTCTGGATGTTTGGGGGGTGGTCCCGCTGGAGAACAACCACTTCATGCCCATCGTGCACGAGCCCCGCCGCCTGCCCGCCGGGCCCTTGCTCTACTCCTTGGCCACTTGCCACACCATCTCCATCCTGCGGGCTCAGCCCATCGGGGACCCTGTGGACCTCAAGATGGTGGAGTCCACCGGCTGGGTAAGAGAAGCGGTGGGCAAAGTGGTGTGTCTATCAAGAGGGAGGCGGGAGACATCTTGCTCTTGATGGGAGAAGAGGGGGTTTGAAACCATCCGTGGGCTGCTGTGAGGTGGGTGAGGCTTTGCCATCTCGGCGTCTGCCTCGGTTTCAGCGCCTGGAGATGCTGGAAGAGGAGGGAGGTGAGCTGCCCGTCTTCCAGCAGTTTGGGACGAAGGTCTTGGCCGTGATGAAACCTCCACCCCAGGAAGAACAGCCACGAGACAGAGTAGGTCCTGTGGACCAGAGTGTCTCAGATTCCCCACGTCACTGGTTCTGTACCCCCAAAGGGTTGTCGTTCTTCACGACCCCTGGAGAAGTTGTACCTTCTAGAGAAGGTCCTGGCCCTGACATCTGCTCCCTCTCCTCCACAGAAGCACCAGTCGCCCGTGGGGATCCTCCGGCGTTTCCCCTTCTCCTCCTCCCTGCAGAGGATGAGTGTCCTGGTGAAGCTGCCCGGCGAAGCCTCGGCCCACGTCTACATCAAGGGAGCACCAGAGATGGTGGCCAGTCTCTGCACCAAGGAAACGGGTACGTGCTGGGGAACGGTGGTTCTCTATCGCCGCTCCGTCATCTGGCTGCGTCCTGCAGCTCCTCTCCGCAAGGAGTTACCCTTGGAGATGCTGCGGGGCAGTTCCTGGAGCCTTTGGATCAGCTCCAGCAATATCAGGGGAAGAAAACAGGAACCAGAAGAGAGGGAAAGAGGGTTGGAGTCTGGTTGAACATCTTCAGTCTTTCTGGAGCTCAAACTTCCCCTCCCTTGGGGTTCATTCAGGATCTGTTTTGACCTTGGTTTTCCCCTCACCGTTGGCAGTGCCCGTGGATTTCTCCCAGATGCTGCGACATTACACCACGGATGGTTTCCGGGTCTTGGGTCTGGCTTGCAAAGCCCTGAGCGCTGTGACCACCTTTGAGGAGGCCCTGCAGATCCCAAGGTTGGTGCCACCAGCTTTTTTTACCTCGTTTTAGATGTTGTTTGCTCCAAGTGTTTCACGGAATGCTTTGCTGCCCCGCAGCCTGCAAGGAAAGGAATTAACCCCTCAGGCTACTCCCCAGGTGGATTTGTAGCTGTTTCCATATTTATCTGCTCTGCCTTGTGTTGAAGATGGTGTTGGGCAACTCCTTGTATCCCACCAGGGACTCTGTGGAGAGCAGCCTGACCTTCCTGGGGTTCCTCGTCATGAAAAACGTCCTCAAACCCGAGTCTGCACCCGTGATTCACCTCCTGAGGAACGCCAACATCCGCCCCGTCATGGTGACAGGTGACCTGTGCTCAGCGAAGAGATGGGATGTCATCACCCCTTGACGTTGGGCAAGGGGTGAAGGGTTTCTCCACCAGAAATCTGTGGCCTGAAGCAGCTGAGGGGCGCAACAGGGACTCCTGGACCCTGGTTTTGTGCATCCCTGCGACTTGTTCGCGTTGCCTCGTTGGTGGGCTCCTGGTGGGCAGGGTGCGGAAGGGTGCAAGCTGCTTTTCATGATGAACCCACAGACCTGGGGTGAGTGACTTCAAGTGCAGAACTTGCATCCTCAGCAGGTTTGCAGATGACCTCAGGCTGAGCCTGAGAGACAGGATCCATCCAGAGGGACCTGGATAAGCTCAAAAAGTAGGCCTGGTGAGAGCCCCCGGCAGGGCTGGGTGCAGCTCCAGAGTCCTCAGCCCAGGAGAGACTGGGAGCTGTTGGAGCGGGGCCAGAGGAGCCCCAGCGATGCTGGGAGGGCTGGAACCCTCTGCGGGGAGGCCAGGCTGGGAGAGTGGGGCTTGTGCAGCCTGGAGAAGAGAAGGCTCCAGGGAGACCTTCTGGGGGCCTTTCAGGGCTTCAAGTCAGAAAGATGGGTCAGACTTTGGAGCAGGGCCTGTTGGGACAGGACAAGGAGGGATGGTTTGAAGCTAAAAGAGGGAGATTTAGACTGGAGAGAAGGGAGGAATTTTCTGTGCCGAGGGTGGTGAGAGCCTGGCCCAGGTTGCCCCGAGAAGTGGTCGCTGCCCCATCCCTGGCCCCATTCCAGGGGAAGTTGGATGGGGCTCTGAGCAACCTGCTCTAGTTGCAGATGTCCCTGCTCCCTGCAGGGGTTTGGCCCAGATGACCTTGAACGGTCCCTTCCCACCCAAACCAGCCTGTGACTCCACGATAAATGTCCCTGTCGTGAGCACCCTGCGTTGCACAGCGAACGGGAACAGGATGTAGGAAACACCTCTGGGTGTTTCCCGGCAAGGGAAGGAGGCTCTGAATCCACTGCCTTTCTTTGAGGTGGGGAACTAATGAGATTTTTGGAGCTCTCCCCGAAACACAGGGAATCAAACGGCCCCCCCAGGGCGACTGTGGTGGAGATAGAACAGGTTCGAGCTGCTCTTCTTGGCTCGCAGCCGTGCCAGCCGCGGTTGCTCAGCCCCACCACCTCTTCCTGGGTAGGAGACAACATGCTGACGGCCGTCAACGTGGCCAGGAGCTGCCGCATGGTGGAGCAGAAGGAGCGAGTGATCTTCGTCAACGCCTCCCCTCCCGGCCACGACAAACCTGCCGCGCTGAAGTTCATCCTGGCCGAGCATTCCCAGGGCGAAGAGCAGCCGGAGGTGAGTCCTGAGGCAACGTTCTCAGTTGGTTTTTTTTTTGGAAAACCCAAAGTGCCGGTCGCCTTGCAGGACACTTTTTTCCCAGCGTCGTTGCCCTCAGAGGCAATTCTGATTCTGCTCCTCATTAAATGCCTCCTTTAGGAGAAGCTGCTGCTTCTTCCCAGGAGCGCTTTAGACTGGAACTGATGATCTTCATGATACTCTGGTCTTACTCCAGACTTGGCACGAAGCTTATTCTCCCAAAAGACTGTCATTTATATGCCTGAAATGAAGATTTAAGGGAAGCTGCTTTGCCTCCCGCTCCGTGCGGGTCGAGGATGCTGGTTCAGACAGTTGTCCGGGTGCTCGGCCGGGATTTGAGCGCCGGTCAAAGCCCAGCTGGAGAAAACCAAAGGAGTTCTTTTGTCCTTCTCCTCGGCAGAGTCAGCACCGGCGGGACAGCTGCTGCCTCCAGCCTCAGCCCTGCCACTTCGCCCTCAACGGCAAATCCTTCGCCGTGCTGTGCGAGCACTTCGCAGACCTGCTGCCCAAGGTGAGTCCGGCGGCGGGGAATCCTCGGGCCGGGTGGATCTCACCGGGGTTTCGTGCGGCGGCCTCGTAGCTCCCAAACAAATTGCCCTTGAGGGGGTTTCTAATTCCTGCTGCGAGGTGCTGAGCTGGCAAAGCTGGAAATAACCCGGCTCCTCCTGGGCGCGCAGGGCGTGAACGCGGAGCCTTCCCCTCTTTGCAGATCCTCCTGCGAGCCACCGTGTTCGCCCGCATGTCGCCGGAGCAGAAGACTCAGCTGGTGTGCAGCCTGCAGGAGCTTAGGTGTGTCCCAGGGGATGGAGAACAGGGGAGAGAAGTGGGTTAGTTCTCTGCCCGGGGATGGAGCAGTTGGCAGCTGTCAGATCGCATTCTGCCCTTTCCCAGCTGTGGGGTGATCATAAATGCAGGGGTGCAACCTGGAAGATTCGGGAGTTTTCCTCTTCTCTCCCTCTCTTTGAGGATGGGAGGCTCTGCAGAGGGGCCTGGCCAGGCTGGATCGATGGGCCGAGGCCAGTGGGACGAGAATCACCAAGGCCAAGGGCCAGGTCCTGCCCTCGGGTCACACCAACCCCCTGCACCGCTCCAGGCTGGGGCAGAGTGGCTGGAAAGTGCCCAGCGGGAAAGGACCTGGGAGGGTGGGTCGACAGGGGCCTGGAGACGAGCCAGAGAGTGCCCAGGGGGACAAGAAGCCACCAGCATCCTGGCTGGGGCAGCACTGGAGGGGCAGCAGGACCAGGCCAGGGATCGTCCCCCTGCACTGGGCACTGGGGAGGCCGGCCCTCAAATCCTGGGGTCAGTTTTGGGGCCCCTCCCTCCCAGAAGGACCTGGAGGGGCTGGAGCATGGCCAGAGAAGGGCAGCGGAGCTGGGGAAGGGTGTGGAGCAGGAGTGTGGGGAGGAGCGGCTGAGGGAGCTGGGCTTGTTCAGCCTGGAGAAAAGGAGGCTCAGGGAAGACCTTCTGGCTCTCCACAACTCCCTGACAGGAGCTTGGAGCCAGGGGGGATCGGGCTCTGCTCCCAAGGAACAAGCCACGGGCCAAGAGGAACTGGCCTCAAGCTGCCCCAGGGGAGGTTTAGGTTGGAGCTGAGGAACAATTTGTTGCCCTCCAGGGTTGTCCAGGCCTGTGCCAGGCTGCCCAGGGCAGGGCTGGAGTCCCCCTGATCCCTGGAGGGGTTTCCAAGGCGTGGAGATGTGGTGCTGAGGGACAGGGGTCAGTGGTGCCCTGGCAGGGATGGCGGAATGGTTGGACTCCATGATCTTCAAGGTCTCTTCCAATCAGAACGATTCTGTGGTTCTAACAAATATGGGATCCCTTCTCCCCACAGCTACTGTGTGGGGATGTGCGGGGACGGGGCCAACGACTGCGGGGCTCTGAAAGCAGCCGACGTGGGCATCTCGCTGTCGGAGGCGGAGGCGTCGGTGGCCTCGCCGTTCACCTCCCGTGTGGCCAACATCGCGTGCGTTCCCACCGTCATCCGGTGAGCGGCCGGGAGCCTCGCGGTGGGGGATGAAAACCAAGGTGGGGGGATCTCGTGGTGCTTCTGTCCCCTCTTTGGGACAACTGACGGGAAAGGTGGTGTGGCTGGTGAGTGAATCTCTCCTCTCTGCAGGGAGGGCAGGTGCTCGCTGGTCACCTCCTTCGGCGTCTTTAAGTACATGGCCCTGTACAGCCTGGTGCAGTTCGTGTCTGTCCTGCTGCTCTACACGGTGGGTCCCGCGGGCGCCCAGCTGCCCGTGATGCTCTGGGACACCCTTGGGTCACCTTGTCCCACTTCTCCCTTTCCAAATCCCCCTCACTGATCAGGTGGTTTCTCCTTCCCAGATCAACACCAACCTGAGCGATTTCCAGTTCCTCTTCTTCGACCTCATCATCACCACCACCGTGGCGGTGCTGATGGGTCGCACCGGTCCTGCCCAGGAGCTGGGAGTGGAACGTCCCCAAGGGGCGTTGATCAGCGTCCTGGTGCTGGGCAGCCTGCTCCTCCAAACCGCTTTGCTCATCACCGTGCAAGTTCTCAGCTACTTCGTCACCGTCTCACAGAGCTGGTGAGTGACCCGGCCTCGTGGGGCTTTGGGGATGGGAACAGGGCAGAGGGTTGCAAAGAAGCCCAAGTGCTTGTCCTTGGTTTTGGTCAATGCTGACTGGCATCAAGGATGATCATCTGACCCTCTGCCTTCTCCCTGGCCTGGCTCAGGTTCGTGCCACTGAACAGCACGGTGATGGCTCCCCAGAACCTGCCCAACTACGAGAACACGGTCCTCTTCTGCGTCACGGGCTTCCAGTACCTCATCCTGGCCGTTGCCATGTCCAAGGGGTACCCGTTCCGGGAGCCGCTCTACACCAACGGTGAGGATGATGTTGGGTGCGTGGACAAAGAGCGATGTCAGACCTTCCTCCTCCTTCTCAACCCTCTTCCTTCTCGCCTTCAGTGCTCTTCTTGTTCGTCCTCATCCTCCTCTTTGGCCTCATGACCTGGCTGACCCTCTACCCGTTGGGCTTCCCCAAAACCCTGCTGAAGCTGAAGGCCATCGATGACTTGAACTTCAAGCTGCTGCTCCTGGGGATCGCTGCCCTCAACTTCTTTGCCGCCTTCGTGCTGGAGGTAGGTCAGCCTCCGGTGGGCGCTGGCCGCGCGAGGGACACTTTTGGATGACCCTAAACCTTGACAGTCTGTCTGAGCGGCCCCTTTTCCAGGAGCCCTGGGCACAGAGGGAGCAGGGCTCCCCTTGCCGTTGCTTCTCCCCTCTTCTTGGGATCCAGAGCCTCCCTAAAACCTCTTCTCTGCCCTCATCTTTACTGCAGACTGCCCTGGACCACGGCTTGCTGAGCTGCCTTCGGAAGCTGCGCCGGAAAAAAGCATCCAAGAAGCTCTTCAAGAGGCTGGAGAAGGAGCTGAGCCAGCAGCAGCCATCCTGGCCGCCCCTCAACGAGCCGCTCTTCGCTACCCCCAAGATGTCCATCGCCGTGAGATAGCGCGTGCCGGGCTTCCTCCTGCCTGCTCTGCCGGCCAGCCCTCGGACACTGTCGTTTATTTATTTATCCCGGGAAACGGAGGGATGTGTCGGGCAGGCTCCGGCGGGGAGACCCTCGGCGGCAGCGCCGTGAAGCTGTGCCCAAGAGGAGGAGATGCTGGAAAAAAAGCCAGCTAAGGGGGAAAAGTCCAGAAGAAGAGGAGAAACGGTCCAGCTCTGCTCTTCCACCGGGACCTCTCCCGCTGCCGTGCTGGCCTCAGACCCACCTCCCCACGGTGCCATTTCCCAAGGGGACTCCGCTTCCTTTTTTCCACTCCTGGCTGGTCAAAGCCACCGAGAAGAGGGTCCCTGAACTTCTCCCAGCGAGGGCACCCACTCCAGCCTCGTGTCTCTGCTCACTGTGAAAAAAAATCCCCTTCTGCCTTCCCCCCGCAGCCACCTTAGATGTGTAGGAACTGTTTACAAACCACCCCGTCCCCGGCTTGCCAAGGATGCTGCTCAATCCCCGGCGCCCGGAGACCGGCCACGGGCACCATCTCCGCTTGCGATGCTCCTGCGAGAACTTTCGGACGGGACCTTTGTAGCATTTAAAAAAAACAACAAAAAAAAGAAAACACACACACGAAAAAAAAAAAAACAACCCAAAAAGACCCAAAACCTCCAAATCTCTTTATTTTTGAACTCTGCTCCGAGCGTGCCGAAGGTGTCGGTGCCGTCGGGAGGACGGAGCGCGTTCGGTTTGCGTCGGGCGCCGGTGTGAATTGTCTAATAAATTAACACTATTTTCTCGATGGCTTTGCTTGTGCTGCCTGAGGCAGGGGAGCGGTGACTGGAGGAGGGGGAGTGGGTTGAAGGTGGTTTTAGGGTCACTTCGTTCTCCATCCAGGCTGGAAGACACTCGTCCTCGATGGCCGAGAGCCGAGGCTGAAGCCAGCGCCGGCACCGCTGCGATTTCAGCGGCTCAACCGGAGCGTCGGCGACTAAACGACCCTCCCCAAGCCTGAAATTTCCTAGAAATAACCGTCATTCCTGGAAAAACCCAGGTGTCCTCGCCAAAACCTTCGGCGGAGGAGAAGCCGGCCGATGAAGCCGCCGCATCCCGAAGGAGCCGATCCCGGGGAAGGGGCCTGCGATTCGCCCGTCGACTGCGGTCCCCCCATTCCAAGGTTTTTTTTTTTTTCCAGGCGGCTCGTGGCTCGAAGGCTGGTTCTTTTGCAGGGACTCGCCCGGGTGGAAAGTCTCAACCCCTCGGAGCGCCGGCGGCGCCTCTCTGCCCTCCGGGAGCTGGGGATTAGATCAGGAAATGAGGCACAAGCAGAGGTAAGAGGTTTCCTGAAATCCTAGCCAAGGCTTGACTTATTAAACCAGGCTTCCTCAGCTTTAAAAAAAAAACCAAAAACCTACCTCCAAAACCCCAAAGCACCACACACAATCCTCGGAGACTTTTCCCATTTTAAAAGGAAAAAAAGAACCCAGGTGTGAGGGACCTGTTGGCACCTCAATATTTTTCACGCCCTCCAACCAGCACCAGAATTTTGCTTGGATTTTTTTCTTTTTTTTTTTTTTTTTTTTTTCCAGGGTGTTCCTGGCCTCAGCAGGGGGCTTGCAAAGTCTTTCTAATTATTAACAGGCAGCTCCTGCCCTTGGCTAGAAGTTAACAGGGCTGGGGGCACGGAGGATGCTGGACTTTAGGACAGGCGGGAGCTTTGTGGGAGCAGCTGTTGGATGTGTTCGGAGTCGTTTGGGTGGTTTGATCCGTCCTCCAGGCTGGAAAAACCAGTCTTAGTACGAGATGGGGAGCGCCTTAAAAACCCCTCTGCTCCTCCTCCTAGGCTAAAACTGGGAATTCTCTTCATTTTTCGAGCAGCCAAGACCCCTCCTGGCTGCAGAAATGTTCACACCTCAGCGCAACGGGCTGGGGGCTGGGTGCACTGGGTTCAATCCAGCCCTGTGGGGGAAAAATCTCCAGCGTCTCTTCCCTGTCGCTCATCCCTATCCCGTCTCCGGAGAGCTTCTCCCTCCAGCACCCTCCTGCTTTTGAACATGCCTCAAATCTGCAGGGTTTTATCCTCCCCCTCCTTACCCAGCACTGGATTCAGCGCTGAGTTTTTGGGGACCATCCTCAGTCTGACCGGGATGCAGCCGATATCCCGCAGCCTCCGGAAAGCCGCCAGCGAGCCGGGGAAAAGAGGGCCCCACGGCCAGCGGCGCGCGCAGGGGCTGCGCCGGCATCCTCGGCCTGGCTGGGAAAAAAAGGGGGATTTATTGGGGGTTTTTTTTCCCCTCTTTCCATCCTGGGATAAAAGTTTAAACCCACCGCAGGGTCACGGCATCGTCTTCGCTGCTTGGCAGGAGCAGAGCGAGAGCTCGTGTGGAGCTTGGAGTCCAGAGGGGTGATTTGAGATCCCAGGATCCCAGATTTTGGGGATCGATCACCGTTTTTCCCAAGAGCAGCCAAGATTATGGAGCGATGCCCTGACGTGATCCTTTCATCTCACGAGACCCAACCTAAACCCCGCTGCCCTGCACCAAATCCTCCTTCTCCTTCTTTTTACAATCCATTTAAAATTCATCCGGTTGGGGAAAAAAAATCAACGCACAACCGAAAAAAACCAACCCCCCCCCT
>VWZK01001999.1:21675-40158 GCA_013396935.1 Baryphthengus martii | reverse complement strand
CCTTCGGCCATGAATGTCCTTTGTTTGGCATCTCCAGCCACAGCCTCTGCGCTCCATCTCTACTTGGTGAATGGAAACGCTCACTGGACCTTCCCGCTCGGGTACAAGTCTCCCTCCTCACAATCTAAGCCCCGAATTAAACGGTGTTTCGAAAACCAAATGGTCAACACTTTCTATTTCTGATCATTTCATTTCTACTCCCTCCATAATAAGTGCTTCTCCATGGGCTGCTGGTTGATTTTGTTTTAAAAGAACGAGAAAACATATCTTTAATAAGGTGATTACATTTAAATAAATTTTAATAAAGACATGCACAGGTGCTCGCATACAACTTTGCACCTGGCATTTGGGAACATTTCCCCCTCGCTGGGGCACTGCTCCTGTGGCTGCTCTTCTATGCCACAGGGAAAGAGAATCCAAACTGACAGAGACCTGACTTAATTCAGCCCAAGCCAACCTGTCCTGGAATGTTTCCAGGGATGGGGCGCCAACCACCCCTCTGGGCAACCTGGGCCAGGGTCTCACCACTCTCAGCATCAACAATTTCTTCCTTCTATCTAGACTAAATCTCCTCCTTTTAGTTTAAAACCATCACCCCATTACCATCATCCCTCCAACTCCCATGGACCTTAGGCTTAGTCCTAAGAAGAGCTGCAGAAGGTGAAAGAGGAGACACATATCAGAGGTTTTCCTCTAAGGTGTAATAAACACTTTTTGATCATTTTTCTAATCGGACAAATCTGAAAAGACGCAGAGACTTCCAAGTGCTGGATCTCAACTCTCCTAGGACAACTTTTTCCTCCGGACAGCTGGGAGAGAAGGGGCAGGGACCCTGCAACAGCTTTCAGCACAGGCTGGGATCTACTCAGCTGGGGAGCAGTTCTGTGGAAAGGGACCTGGGGCTCCTTGTGGACAACAGGCTCGATATGAGCGAACATCGTGCTGCTGTGCCAAAGCAAACCAACAGGATGCTGGGTCACATCAACAAGGGCATCACCAACAGAGATAATGAGTCACTGTCCCACTCTATTCAGCGCTGGTCAGGCCACATCTGGAATTCTTTCTTCACTTTTGGTATCCACTGTACAAAAAAGCTGTGGAAGGGCTGTAGAGGGTCCAGAGAAGGGCCACCAGGATGATCCAAGGACTAGGAAGCTGCCATGTGAGGAAAGGCTCAGAGGACTGGGTTTGTACAGCCTGAAGAAAAGAAGGCTCAAAGGAAATCTTCTCACCATGTTCCAATATTTAAAGGGTAGCTACAAAGAAGATGGAGACTCTGCTTTTACAAGGAGACCCATGAAAAAGATGAGGGATAATTTGGACAAGTTACTCCCGGGGAGACTCCAATGGGACACAAGAGGAAATATTTCACAAGGGCAATCCGCTATTGGAATAATCTCCTTAGGGAAGTGGTGGATTCTCCAACATCGGACATTGAAGATTCAACTGGACGGGGTATGCTGGATCAGTATGTCCAGATCAGCTTTTGCCGAGAAAGGTTGGACCAGATGATCTTTGATGCCCTTTCCATGCTGGGAATCTACGCTGCTGCATAGGTCACAAACCGCTTGAGATCACATCTGGCAGCACCTGTGCCGTGCACCACGCTGGGTCACGGACGCGCTACGTGATGGGGAGAAATCTGCAGGGAAGCAGGAGAGGATGGGTGGAATAACCCCTCCGACAAGGCGTGGCCCTCTCAGCAGCCAGGGGAGCCTTGAAAAGTAAGAACTCACTGTTTTGTTTTTTTAGCGCAGTACGGAAAAGGAGCGGTTTGGGTTTCTGCAGCAGAGGGGGAAAGCAACAAAGCAATCCCTTTTTGCTTCTTTTTCTAAATGTCACAAAAAGGCAGGTTGTGCTCCTGCCGACAGGGACTCGGTTACCCGGCTCTGAAACGATTCGTTAGGCAAAGAAAGGCCACGGCGAGGACCAGCCGCTGGGAGCCGGTGTTTTCAACAGAGAGGGTGTTCGGCCGCCAGAACAAGGTGCCAAGAGCAGCGCTGTCTTTGTATCCAGGGAAAATCAAGAGCTTCGGGAGCCTTGATGAGAAATGTGCTTTCACCGAAAACAGGAGTGAGCTGCTTCCATCCAGCTGTAAGCCAGCGGAAATCTATAGGCTGTAATGTGCAGGGGAGCGAATGACATGATTTAACAGTCCCTTTTGGCTTTAAAATGTATCCGTCTGTGATAGATGCTGGAGAAACACTGCGATGAAAAGATGGGCTCATTTTTCACCGAGACGTGTAGGACAATGATGGTCACTGGGAGGGGCGATTCCTGCAATAGGTTTAGCAGCCACTGTTGTACCCGGCCTAGGGCAACGCTCCTTCCTCAGCCACATTTTGTGGGCGGTCAAAAGATCACGGAATTCCAGCATGCTGGGGGTTGGAAGGGACCTCCGGAGATCATCTGGTCTAACTCCACTGCTCCAGCAGGGTCACCCAGATCAGGTTGCCCAGGATCACATTGTGCAGGCAGGTTTGGAATGTCTCCAGAGAAGGAGATTCCACAACCTCCCTGGCAGCCTAGGCCAGGCTCTGGCACCTCAAAAGAAAGAAGCTTTTCCTCCTCCTGTTCAGATGGAACCTCCTAGGTTCCAGTTTGTGCCCGTTGCCCCATCCTCTTGACCCCTGCCCTTTAGATATTTATAAGCATTGAGAAGTTCCCCTCTCAACCTTCTCCAGACTAGATAAGTCCCCATGACGGACAAAGGAATTAAGGGGCGTAGGCCCTCTCCATAAGCACACAGCATTGCACGTCACGGAACAAGAAGTCATCGCAAGCATGACCTTCGCTTAACTGCAGTGCTCGTCTTGGCCTCCCCTGATAAAAGCAGGGCCAGGCAGTTCCCCTCCAGTCACAGCAGCCCCTCCTCAAGCATGGAATTTCCTCCAGGGCTTCAAAGTTCACGGGAGGAGAAGCTCAGCTTTCATGGTACGGGAGTGCCCATCTTAACCTAGCTCAGACTGCCGCAGCGCTACTTGCTGGAAGCACCCTGGAGTTATCACAGAAGCATCAGTCATTGCCAGGGTGGCCCTGCCTGGGGCTCTCCAGGTGAGATCAAAGGGCAGGACAATTCGTTCCACATGAGCAGTCCTGTCGGGTCTGTGTCCGGGGCACGCCACGAAACCACAGCTCAGGGCTGGGAACCCGTGACCGTGCAAAACACGGAGCAGAGAGCAAAGGTGGCCTGGATCCCCTCTGCTATCTCCACACGCTGAGAGGGCAGAGGAGACAGCACAGCCCTGTGCATGGCACAGAGTCCGCCTGGGCTCTTCTATCTGGCAAACCTTGTCATCTCACATTCCTTCCCCTTCCTCCGTGCACCACTTCACAATAGGGATGAACACCTGGAGTGTCAGGTGTGGGTCAGGAGCTCCAGGCACTCAGAAATGTAGGACAGGGCCTGGCAGAGTAGATGAGGGAGCAAGAATCAAACGCACGAGTCTGGCCCACAGCAGAGGGGACTTGCCACATCAGTGAACGCAGAGGAACTGGAGAGAGAAAGTCCATCGTGAGCCCTGACAGCTCCAGCCAAAAGCAATCGGAGCAGTGATCACTCAGCAGAGCTGGAAATCCTGACCCGAAAGCAAGGTGCCAGGCAGCTGCTCACCAGGACAGAGCTCTAAGACTGGTGGTCAGGAAAGTATGTGGGAGTATCTGCCATGCAAGAAGACGGAAACTGGGAGCCAGATAGGAGAGAAGGGAGCAGGGAAGAGCACGGGAGAAACTAAGGTTTGTGTTGGAGATGGCCTGGTGAAGAAGAGGTTGGAAGACAGGAGGGAGGAGTTTGCAGCATGATGGGTTTTTCGGAGCCAACTCCAGACTGCCAGGTTTGGGGGCCACAAGGCCATGCAGTTCCCACCTCTTACCACCCTGGTCTGCCAGACAGACCCCCCTTGTCCACCTCCTCTCCTACTGGGAAACATACGCTGCAAATCAGGGAGGTCCCTGTCACTCCATCCTTCCTATAGTCTTCCCACTTCAAATGTTTTAGGGAAGTGCCTCCAGCCAGTGGCTGGGATCAAAGTGCTGGCAGAAAGGCAGTATTCACTCCTCAGAAGGAGCTGCCAGATTCTGCAAGAAGAATTGGGGTTTTGCTTCCCCAAGTCTTATGCAGCAGGAAGCGTACTTTTCCAATTAGCAAAACAATGAAGCAAAGGAGTTACCATGGCTTTGTGAAACATGATCTGGTGGTCAGAGGAAGGAGTAAGAGATAAGGGAGGAAAAACTGGCAACTAGGCCTTTGAGGAGGAGCTGGGTAGCTGCCGTAAGAAACACGAAGTCAGCAAAAGTTTGCAGAAACTAAGAGAAAGGTGCAGGCGGCAATGGGAGACTGGGACCACTGACCCAACTCAGCACCAAAAAGACTTGCCCCCAACCCTCCCCCATCCCTCGTGCTAATTTACCTAGCAAACAAGGCTCATTTACATCTAACAGAGCAGTGGCAGATAGGACTGCCTATTACTGACCAGGGGGTTTCAATCTAGGTGGATTTTTACTAATCATGCCACATGATTAGTAAAGGAGCCTTGTGGCTCCTTTGTGTGAGCACTAGCTCTGTGGGATTACCATTCAGCACCCGTTTCTGTGCAAACACGAACTAAATAAAATCCCTGTGCTCCGTGTGTACACTGGCATGTTGCACGCTGGGTAAACGACCTCATTTTCGGGACACCACCTCCAGACAGCGGCTGACATCAAAGCGCTGACAGTCAGGCAGGATTCACTACGTCCTCAGAGGGAGCAGCCGGATTCTGAAAGAAGAGTTTGTTTTTCCTTCCCCAAGCCAAAAGCTCACCTGCTGTGGAACCCCAACACCTCATGCTGACACACTCCTTCATTCTCAAGGCCTGTGGCTGTCTGCCAGCATGGACACAACTGACCCTGGATCATGACACAACTGTTAACTACGGGGTAAGGTCCAGCTCTGCCGATGCAACTGCAAGAAACCCCCAAACCAAACCTTTACAGTGCTGATGCCAGCTGGCAGGGCCACACCAGGCCGGTTTAGTATCAAATCCTCTGGCCCTGTTTCAGGCCTGCACAGCCTGGAGCAGCAGCTCTCGCTAGTTCCCTGCCTCGACCCCACAGCTAGCATGGACAACGTGAGCTGGCTGAGGGATCACGAACGCAGATCACTAAGACCTGAAGCCTGCTAGGTCTCCAAGCTGCCCCCCACGGGCGCCCTCCATCTCCCCTCCTCCCCACAGCTCTCCGCGCCGCACCAACATGGCGGCCGCAAGGCGGGGGCGGGGCCGAGCACTCAAGATGGACGCCGCATCACGCTGGGTACACTCAGCGAGGCCACGCTCAACATGGCCAAAGCACCGGGACTCGATGGACGTGGCAGAAAGCCAATCAGAGTGCGAGAAGTGGGCGGGCGGGACGGGCTGCGGCTAGCAGGGTGCGCTGTTGCCGCGCAAGGCTGGTTGCGCTGCACAGCTGCTGCCACGTCGCACTGCTGCTCGGGGACGCCCTGGGGGCGGTGGCGGCGGCGGCAGGGACGAAGTGTCCGCCGTTACAGGACACTGCCCGCCCCCTCGTTCAGGAGGCCGCGGCCCTGTGAGCACGGGCTTGTCCAAAAGTTGTCGCCCCCACCTCCTTTCCCCGGGAGCTCTTTGTGGGCGGAACGCAAGGCGGGAGCCGCGGGGACCCGGGAGGGGATGCACCGAGGTGCGGCCGGGGGGACGCTTTGAGCGACGGACGCGGCTCTGTTCCCGGCGCAGCGATGAACGCGGCGCTGCCGAAGGTATCGGCGGGCAGCGACCGGCTTCGGGGACGCTGGGTCTGGCCCCGGTACCGGGGGAGGTGCACAAGGAGCAGGCCCGGCCTCAGAGGAGGGACAGTCCTGCTTCAGGGACTGGGGACAGGAGGGTCAGACCCCGCACTGTTGTGGGAGAGTCTGGGGGGGGAAAGGCCTGAGCTGGCCCTGAGTCTAAGATTGGAGATGAGGGGAAGAAATGTCTTCTGGAGGGACTCAGGCCCGGCACAGCACCGGGACTAGATTGGGTGGGGAGTATCTTTTGCGGGGACACAGGCCTGACTCTCAGTTAGTGCCCTGGGTCGTCTACCTTGGTGAACCTGAACCAGGGGTAGGGACCCCCCTATCTCTACTCAGGCACCTAGCAATCACCCCAACCCTGTCATTGCCTCAGGGCCCTGGACCTCCCTGCCTCTCTGGTCGCTCTTGGGGGACATTTGGGTAACTATCCCCCCACTCCAGTTGGCATGATGCAGGGGCTTGTGCCTGTCCAGGGTTGTGGCGACAGTAAAGCTCTTTGCTTCATGTTGCCTGGGTGATGGATAAGCTGCATTTCCCTCTGCCCATGCGGAGCTGGAACAGACACTAGGGTTGTTCATGCAGTTACGGTAAACTGGAAGCAGTGGGACGGAGTGATCTGTAAACGACGGGGGAGAGGCCTCCGACCCCAGCTTGTTGGATCCTGAAGCAAAGCAAGGGGATACATGAGAAGGTTTCTGCAGTCATCTCCTCCTCCTCCTTCATCCCTCTTCTCTGTTTTGCTGTGGTATTCTGGGGAGTGAGAGTGACTGGAAGCTGTGGAGAGACTGGGAGGTTTATTGGTGCGTTTTGAGGGTCTTGGGTGTTGTTTTGATGGATGTGTTTTGGGAAGTGTTGGTAAAAACTCACTGAATATCTGCTGTTCTGGTTGCATTTTGACCGTGGTGGCTCATTGCAGGTGCTGTGCTTGAAAAAGGGAGCATTGCTAAAGCAGGTGTTTGCCCTCAGCAGGTGAGTAGTCTGAAATCAAACCCAGTAAGTAAAACGCAGCATAAGGCATTAGAACCACATGGTCATGTCTACTGATGGTATCAGAAAACATACATGACACACACAAAAAAAAAAAAATGTGCTTTTTGCCAAGGGAAATTTTGATTATGGAGGGAAGACTTTCAGATGTTCTCTGGGAGCTGAAAGGGCTGTAGGATGTGAAGAAGAGAAAGTCTCTTTGTTATTGTCAGTGTCTGAGGGGCTTGGGATGTGAGCCTTTGTCAAGGAGATTGGCCAGGAGGGTGAAATCAGAGATTTTAATGTTTATCTTATTTCCTACAGAGCAGCAACACCCAGAGAAAGCCATCTGTGTGCTGCAGGTAAGGCCTCTTACTAATCCAATGCAAGGCAAAACTTCATTTACCCAAAATATATATTACACATTGGAGCATTTGTGTCTCTTTTTGATATTTTTTTTTTTGGAGCCAGTTTTGGGTTAGTTGAATAACGTGAGCAGGTGCTCTTCCACTTCCACACCCTTTGTTTTTGGTTTTTTTCCTAACCTTTCCTTCTGTTTCCCTGCTCCTGGCTAAGTAGGTGGTACTAGTTGTGGTGTTGCGCTGTGGAGTGACACCAGCCAGATGCTGCTCGCTGCCCAGGAGCTGACTTACACTCCCTTGAGGTCCGACTGTAACAGTTACTGAGCTGGTGGAGTCTGCTGTCACACTGCAAAATAGAATTTGATTTTGATGTGGAGGCAAAGCGTAACTGAGTGGCTTAGATCCTTGGAGTTCAGTTTCTCTTTGCTGTTCTGAGCTTCGTTTATTAAAATGAGGGTTGTTGAGGGTTTCATTTTACCCTGGAGAGGGAAGTATAAATAAAAGCTGATGCCATTTTGATATTGCTTCCTAGCATATGAATATTTGAACAGGACTAGATTTAAAATTAAGTGGGACTTGGATCCATCACTGCTGTCACATAACAGGAGACAGATGTGACATTTCATCGGTATCCTCACCATCCACTGGTGTTGACAAGTCCATCTTTGGTTTTGGTTTTTTTTTTTCATTTGTTTGCCTGAGAATTCACCTGAGAAATGAGTCACTTTTAATCTGTTCCTTCCGTATTTGTTGCTCACTGTAACCAACTGTGAATTGTAACAGGCTGCCTTTGCGGGGCAGAGATCGGCTGAAGCCTTAGGGTTGCCTTCTGCCAAAGAATCCGGGACAAACTCTTGGCCCCCAGTGTGGATTGTGGGCTCTCAAAGCACCCGTATACATCTGTTAAAAGAAGGTCTATCTGCTGTTCAGATGGAAACGTGTTTGCTCTGCTTTGGTTTGAAGGTGATGCGCTCCTGAGTTGCCACAGACACTACAGATCCCGTCCTACGCATGGTATTGGGAGGTATAAATACCTGCTCCCAAAGGAGGTAGGCATAAGAACTCTCCTACTGTGCTTGCTTTCAGCTGACCCATCCTCTAACAGTCCGATTTAAATGTTAGTATTATTAATTCCGTGGCTGATGAATCATATTGTAATGGTTTGCTGCTGCCGGTCTCAGTAGAGAGCGTTATGTCACATTGGGAGACCTTCTTGTGGCCTTCCATTACTTAAAGAGGCCTATCAGAAGGATGGGGACAGACTTGTTAGGAGGGCCTGTTGTGACAGGACAAGGGGTAATGGGTTTATACTAAAAGAGGGAGATTCAGTCTAGAGAGAAGGAAGAAATTGTTGATGCTGAGGGTGATGAGACCCTGGCCCAGGTTGCCCAGAGAGGTGGTCAATGCGCCATCCCTGGAAACGTTCCAGGTGAGGTTGGATGAGGCTCTGAGCAACCTGCTCTAGTTGTAGATGCCCCTGCTCCCTGCAGGGGGGTTGGCCTGGGTGACCTTGAAAGGTCTCTTCTAACCCAAACCATTCTGTGATTCTATTCTATGATTCTATGAAGTACCCACTCATAACACTGCGTAAATACTTGCTTTTGTCCAGTACGTTCTTGTTTAAGTTAATGAGTAGTTTGGGGAGGCAGGAACCTCTTCCTGATGCTGAATTTTACACCCCAACTTCAAATGTTAACATGATGTTGTTAGCAGGTCTTATTTGCATTTAAACTTTTTACACTCCCTGAAATTTGGCAAGACAAGTTTTGTGGCAGGAGGAAATAATAACTCACTCAGCCAGCTGCCTTGAAGGCAGGAACTGAAGTAAAAGGCAGTTTGTTTTCTACTGCTCGTTTCCTTCTGGAAGAAATTAATCATGGTATGCACGTATTTTCTGTGTGACTTCTGTGGTGCTGCCATCTAAGAGCTGAACTGCTTAACTTGAGAACATCTGTTAAGATAGTGCCAGCTCAGTTTCGTGGTCGGGGAAAGTGAGCACAGATGGGCTGTGAGATGTTAGACATAGTTCAGCAAACCTTTGTCAGAAGGGAGCACCCCAGCAGGGTGTCCCACGTGGGTAAGAGGAAATGCTTTCTTTTTCCAGCTTTGTTCAAAACTGATACGCTTTCTGTTGATTTTTTTTCTTAATACAGGGTACAAAGAAGAGAAAGGATAAAGTCCAGATGAAAGAGATAAACGTTGGGACCGACCATGAATATGGAGATGTCAACATCCAGATGACTTCCTATGATCTGTGTCTCGTGGAGAATTTTGCTCAGTACGTGCATAAACTCTGCAACAGACTCTCCATTAGAGTGATGGAAAGGTAAGAGGAACGTGGCTCCGTGTTTGTCATCGCTCGCAGTCATGACGTGTTAGGCCACGTGAGGCTGGTAGATGATCACAGAATTATAGAATCATTTTGGTTGGAAGAGAACTTTTAAGATCATGGAGTCCAACCATTAACCCAGCACTGCCAGGTCACTGCTAAATCATGTCCCTCAGCACCACATCTCCATGACTTTAAAATCCCTCCAGGGATGGGGACTCCACCAACTGCCCTGAGAAGCCTGGGACAGGTCTTGACAACCTTTTTCAGGAAGATGATGATACCTTTCAGACAAGGGTGCAATCTAATCTGTCCGATAGCTTCCCACGTGTAAATCTAAATCTCCTGTTATCCGTGTGGTGTTCTCTTTTCCTGTGTCTGTATGGTTTTGGATGATTTATTTGTATAAGAAAAGCTGAAATGGAGTTGTGCAGGCACTGACAGAACAGATCTCAAGGAGCTTTTACTTTTGAGTCCTTTGATAAAAAGGATTAAGCCTGTGGGTGCTGAGCCCAGGAAGGTTGGCTTAAGTATTGCTGACTTTTGCTGCTGTTTTTTTCTTTGTAGCGTTTCATCCAGGCTCTGCACATATATTGGGCAGTGAGTGATACTGGTTGTACAAACTAGAATGAGCTTGGGAAAGCCCTGGTGATGGCGGGAGAGACGCTCACTGCTTTAGTAGTAGAGGGTTCTTCAGTGGCACACAAGATCCCTGAAGCAGGTGTACCCCTGGTAGCAGGTGGGTGGAGAAGAACCTCATAAAGTTCACCCAGCGCAAGTGTCAGGTCCTGCATCTGGGGAGGAATAACCCCCTACACCAGTGCAGGGGAGGGGTGACCTGCTGGGAAGCAGCTCCACAAAGAAGGACCTTGGAGTGCTCGGGGACAACAAGTTGTCCAGGAGCCAGCAGTGGGCCCCGTGGCCAAGAAAGTCGATAGTGTCCTGGTGTGCATGAAGAAGAGCATGGCCAGCAGGGCAAGGAAAGTTCTCCCTTGCTACTCTGCCCTAGATAGGCCACCTCTAAATTATCTGGTCTAGTTCTGGGCTCTCCAGTTCAAGAGAGGCAAGGTACTGCTGGAGAGAGTCCAGCAATGACCACGAAGATGCTGAGGGGACTGGAGCATCTCTGTGCTGAGGAAAGGCTGAGAGCCCTGGGGCTGTTTAGCCTGAAGGAGAGAAGACTGAGAGGGGATCTCATCAATGCTGACCGATTGCTAAAGGATGGGGATCAAGAGGGTGGGGTCAGACTCTTGTCGGTGGTGCCCAGACAAGGGGCAATAGGCACAAACTGGGACCCAGGAGGTTCCATCTGAGCAGGAGGAAAAACTTTCTTTTGTTGTGAGTGTGCCAGAGCCTGGCCCTGGCTGCCCAGAAAGGTTGTGGAGTCTCCTCTGGAAAGATTCCAAACCGGCCTGGACAGTACAATCCTGGACAATGTGCTGTAGGTCACTCTGCTGAAGCAGGGGGTTTGGATGAGGTGATCTCCAGAGGTCCCTTCCAACCCCCGGCATGCTGGGATTCTCTGATGAGCCTGAGGAGCATGATACAGCTCATTTTTGCTTGCAGTGCACCTGAGGAGCTGTAGTCACTGGGTGAAGCTCTGTGTTGCTGTAAGGAAGCGAAAACGCTTAGTGGTGATTCTGTGAAATGTGTATCTTTAAATGTACCTCTGAGGATAAACACTCTGGTTCCTGCTCATGCTGATTAAACTTATCATTTGCTTTATGTTCATCCAGTTTGTTGAAGTATCAGCCATGGATCTGAAATCCTGTGCCCATGGATCAGGTGCTTGTAGTCTCTCTGATGTCTTTTCCACTAAACAGCATTGGTGCCTGATCAGTTTTTGTTTTGGGAAGGACACCTGGTGACTCTAAGAAACAATAGCGATGTCAGGACTCCCAGAGAAATCCCACAGCCTGAGACTGTTGATAGGATTTCCATTGTGAAGTGTTATTGCCTTGTATCATACTTGTGTCCTCTGAGGTTGGAATGAAGAGTTCAGTGTGTACAGAAAGAAATTATTTGCCCTCTAAGAGCAAAATTTATAGCATGAAACATGGAAGGTAGTATGTAGGTTGTTATTGATGCTGTGTCTGGGCTGCATCCAGAGTAGAGTGGGCAGCAGGTTGAGGGAGGGGATTCTGCTCCACTGCTGAGACCCCTCCTGCAGTGCTGGGTCCAGCTCTGGAGTCCTCAGCACAGAGAGACAGGGACCTGTTGGAGCAGGGCCAGAGGAGGCCACAGCAATGATGGGAGGGCTGGAACCCTCTGGTGTGAGGCCAGGCTGAGAGAGCTGGGATTGTTCAGTCTGGAGAAGAGAAGGCTCCAGGGAGACCTTCTTGTGGCCTTTCAGCACTTATTAAAGGAGCCTGTGAGAAAGATGGGGAACAACTTTTTATTAGGGCCTGTTGTGACAGGACAAGGGGTGATGGTATTAAACTAAAAGAGGAGAGATTTAGCGTAGGGAGGAGGAGGAAACTGTTGACACAGAGTGGTGTCAAACGTGGCCCAGGTTGCCCAGAGAGGTGGTCAATGCCCCACCCCTGGAAACATTCCAGGTGAGGGTGGCCGAGGCTCTGAGCAACCTGCTCTAGTTGCAGATGTCTCTGTTCCCTGTAGGTGGGTTGGACTGGATGACCTTGAAAAGTCCCTTCCAACCCAAACCATTTTATGATATTATGACTTGGTCATACTCCTGTTAAACTCAGGGGTGATAATAGTGTCTTTGGAGCAGTGTGTAGAAGCAGGATGTTTTAGCTCTGTTCCAAATGAACAGATTACAAAGTAAGTCAGAACCGTTGCTTTAGAGCTCTCCTTCTGCTATAAAGATGTTAGAAGTTCTCGGGCTGGTGTTTGTAGCTGAAACAGGTTTTTGCTGGCAGTAATGCTGCAGGCTTCTCCCTTATCTCTTTCCAGTAAAACACCCGGCTTCTGCCAGTGCTTGATTTGCAAGATACATTGTTTGCATAATTAATTTCTCATGAAAAGTTAATCGCCTTCCACATTCCCTGCTGCTGGAGGTTGATTCATTCCTGTAAAGCGGCGCAAATCTCTCCTCCCTGTCCTAAGCATTGACCTGTGGTTCCTGCAGCTACGCGATGCCCACCAAAACCAACGAGGTGCTGTTCTTGGAAGAGCGAGGTTCCAAAATGCAGCTGGATGCCGTCCTTACTACCCACCAGAGGGTTGTCCAGGTAGGAGCTGGCGTTTGCTGATAGCGCTGCGGCTCTGGTGTGGCACATCCTATCTCAGGCTCTCAAAACCCCTTCACAATTGGAGTTGA
This sequence comes from Baryphthengus martii, assembly GCA_013396935.1. Classification (NCBI taxonomy): domain Eukaryota; kingdom Metazoa; phylum Chordata; class Aves; order Coraciiformes; family Momotidae; genus Baryphthengus; species Baryphthengus martii. The sequence continues at coordinate 27,433 of VWZK01001999.1, read as the reverse complement.
GTCCCTTGAACAAACGAAAGACGTAAATTTAAGCACGACGGAGTCTAATTAGATTTCTTGCTGAAGGTTACTCATAAAGTAGAAGCAAAGGAGGGGCTCCTGGATTATGTATTTCAGCCAGGAGATTTATTATCTATTTTATGCAGAATATGTGATACGAGGGGTAAAAAAACCTCATGATTAAGGACGAATAATGGGACAAGCTCGATAAGATTTTACAGTACTATTAATATCACAGCCAGCTTCAAAAGTATGCAACAGATTGAGGTAAATAAGTGTTCCGCTGAAGTGATTTTTTTTCCATATTTTATAGCTTCCCTGTTTTATTTGTTCCCTCACTATAGGCTAAACTTGTGCTGAATTACATTTTAAACCTAGAGGTGGACATTTCCAGTGGAGAGAGCTGATGGGTGGTTAATGCTGGGGCTTACAGGTTTGCTGTGGCAGCCTTGCCGTTCACCTCACCTGATTTAAGACCTTCATGCGTGGTTAAGTCTCTTTACATGCAGGAGAGCACGCAGGCAGGGACTGGAAGCGCAGCGAAGGGCCGAAAGGAGAGCTTTAGTCCGTGCTGCGTGCGAGAGGTGTGCGCAGGAAGCAGAGAGTGCTTCTCTAATGAAGTGGTTGACTTGTCGCAGACTCCTCCTGAAACAGTCTCTCTTTCTGTGCCATTAGTATAACGAGGCCATTTTGTACGTGGTGTTCTGCTCCTGCAGCAGGTCTTATTTCTTCTTGCAGATCAGAGGTTTGAGTGCGACGTTTGCTCCAATACTCTTGGAAATCATTCAGAGTAGTCAGCCCGAAGGCGTCCATCTGGTAGTGGAAGAGGTAGGTTTGATTCTCCCAGTGCCTTTGGAACTAAGCAGCAGATAGGACACATGACATGAATTTGCTTTGAAAAGACACACCTGGTTCTGACGCTGCTGTCCACTCTAGACTCAGGGTTACCCAGGATCTCCCAGAACCAGGCCCTCACTTGGTCTATCAAAAAACATTACCTCTAATTTATGATGAGTGTTCTATTTCCCATTTAGCCTCCTATAATTAGTGCCACAGAAGGTAACTTATTGGCCAGTCCTATAGATCTATAGGAGATGGCAGGTTGCAAGATGATTTCCTTTGCTGCCACAGATTCCCTTTGACTCAGAGGGGAGCACTTTTATACAATCATAGAATCGTTTTGGTTGGAAGAGACCTTTAAGATCATCCAGTCCAACCATTAACCCAGCACTGCCAGGTCACCACTAAACCATGTCCCTCAGCACCACATCTCCATGGCTTTCAAACCTGTCCAGGGATGGGGACTTTACCACTGCCCTGGGCAGCCTGGGACAGGCCTTGACAACCCTTGTGGGGAAGAAAGCGTTCCTCATGTCCAACCTAAACCTCCCCTGATGCAACTTGAGGCTGTTTCTTCTTGTCCTGTCACTCGTTCCTTGGGAGAAGAGACCAACCTCCTCCTGGCTCCAACCTCCCTTCAGGGAGTTGTGAGAGTGAGAAGGTCTCCCCTGAGCCTCCTTCTCTCCAGGTTGAATAATCCCAGATCCCTCAACTGCTGCTCACAAGACTTGTCCACTAGACCCTTTCCCAGCTTCATTTCCCTTCTCTGGACACACGCCAGCCCCCTCAATCTCCATGGAGTGAGGGGCCCAAAACTGACTCCAGGATTCAAGGGGCAGCTTCCCCAGTGCCCAGTCCAGGGGGACAATCCCTGCCCTGGTCCTGCTGGCCACACTGTTTCCTTCAGCAGTGCTTCACTGCCTTTTAACCGTGAATGCCTAGGAACCTCATGGAGCAGTCAGTAGCAAAGCTGAGACTGGAAACCCAAATGCTGTGCCCTGTTTTCATGGAATTTGCTCTGGGAGGGGTTCCACTTGTTTTCTGCAGAAAGACCCAACAGTTTTCTCAGCACTGAGGACGTCTGGACAGAACGCCACTCAGTGGCGGACCCAGTATAAGGAGATACTTGACTTCTGTCACTTTACATTTGGATAGAACAGTCCCAGGAGACCCTTTTTATTCAGAGACTCAAAGACTTTTGTGCCTGGAAGGAGAAGGCAGCACAGGGAATTCAAAACATGAAAATGCAGTTGGCTTCTTAAGTGAACTTTAAAGAATGTTTAGTTATCTCCAGCTCTGCAAAACCAGAAGGAATATGGGAGAAGGTCTCTTGAGTCCAGTAATCTTCTCTGCTTTGGTCACAGTCCCATCTCTGCCTTAGAGCTGCAGTTTATGTTGTTTGTTTTTTTTTAATTTTGGCTCATGACAGTATCTCCAGAGGGAGAACTGTGACATTGTGCCATTTGCAAAGTCATTGCAGTCTGATGCAGGAAGCTCACATTGGCTTCGTACGACTGGCGGGGCAGAAGAGAGATTAAAGCTTTAGGGTGCAAAGTTCTGGAGAAGGTGGCAGGTCTCCTTAAGAAAATAGATACTACAGTGATAGGCAGCGGCAGAGTTGGAGGCACCCAGTTGACTTTTTGAGCACAATGGCACTGCTCACTCTTCCAAAAGCAGTGAGCCAGGTGAGGAGGAACCTACAAGGTTGAATTTTAGAGTAGCCCTTGCCATCACCAAGCGTGTCCATGGCTGCTGCACTTGCTGCTAGAAGCTGGCTGCCCTCTGTGCTCAATTCCCAGAAGCTACTCCTATTGGAGGATGGATGCAGGAGATGAGGATGGAGCTCTGCCACCAGTGTCCAGGTTGAGCTGCCTGTGAGATCACAACCTGCAGTGACTTTCCCCTGAGGCTTCCCACTCGCTGGGTTCAGGGAACATTTGAGTCTTTTGTTTTACCCCTCTGAAATGATTCTCTCTGAGGGGAGGGTTTGAATTCCTCTTAATTTCAAAGAGTGCTCAAGAGGTGATTCTGATTTGCTTGGGTTGAGTTTTTTTTCTTCTCTCCACAGCACACAGAAGCTCACTTCAAGAGCCGGTTAAAGTCTCGACCAGAACTTGAAGAGCTGCTAGCACAGATGAGCTGAGATGAGGAAGAACTCTCTGACCATTTCAGAGCTGCCCCTGGCAACGTGAGGCTTCTCCTCCATGGCTGCTCCAGCCTCCAGAAGGTGACTGCAAGCACTGTACTGATAATTTAGTTGAATTGGAAGAAATTTCCACTGTTGTCTTAATAAAGACAAATATGTGTGTTTATATCTGACTGATCAGTACTCCTGAAGTGAAGGAGGTGACAGTAAAATCTGGGTTTACTTTTCTTCAGTTCTTCCCCTTTTTTTTTCCTGCCTTTTTGGTTTTGGTATGTGGGCATTTCTGCAAGTTTCAGCCTGCAGAAATCTCTGCAAGTGAATAATATCGTACTGATCATGGAATCACAGAAGGGGTTGGGTTGGAAGTGACCTCTCAAGGTCATCTAGTCCAACCCTCTTGCAGGGAGCAGGGACATCTGCAACTAGAGCAAGTTTCTCAGAACCCTGGCCAGGGAACATTTCCAGGGGTGGGGCATCAACCACCTCTCTGGGCAACCTGGGCCACTCTTGCCACCTTCACTGTAAAGAGTTTCTTCCTTCTCTCCAATCTAAATCTCCCTCTTTTAGTTTAAAACCATCACCTCTAATCCTGTTACTACACTCCCTAATAAAAAGACCCTCCTCAGCTTTCTTGTAGGCCTCTTGAAGTACTGAAAGGCCACAAGAAGGTCTCCCCAGAGCCTTCTCTTCTCCAGGCTGAACAACCCCAACTCTCTCAGCCTGGCCTCACAGCAGAGGGGTTCCAGCCCTCGCATCATTGCTGTGGCCTCCTCTGGCCCTGCTCCAACAGGTCCCTGTCTCTCCTGTGCTGACGACTCCAGAGCTAGACGCAGTTCTGGACACATAACGCTTTCTTTAGCTGAAGGCTGGAGCAACACGTTATTCCTGTAGAGCTGCTTAAATCAGAGCTTTGCCAATGTGAATGGAGCTTCAGAGCCCCAGGAAGGCTGGGGACAATTGTCCTAGAGCAGCTGAAAAACCTCTGCTTGGCAGAATAAAGCCTCAGAGGACAGAAGCCAGAAGGTTGGAGCTGTGCTGGGCAGCATATGCAAAATTTCTCCTGATTTTGTCATTTGCCTTTTAAGCTGTAAAGGATAAACTTTCTTCTGGATCCCTGAAGTCAAGCTACTGTTTAGAACAGCCTTTTGGAAAAGAGAGGTTACGGGTTTGGGTTTTTTTTTTTCCCTTTTCTAAGCACCACCTCATTAAAAGAGGGAAAAATATCTCATTAGCACTCTCCCCCAAACTGGGACTGCTCAGGGGTTGCTGGATGGTCACTTGTAGTCCTGCGCCGGTTGTGATTTTTGGCTGTCAGTGCCAAAATTCAGCTCTTTGGCAGCCCCAGCGCCCACCTCCCTGGGAAACAGTCTAGAAGGTTCCCCCAGCAAAAGCTACGGGTGCCCTTCCCTTTCCAGCCTACAAAAAGCAATTTTATTTTCTCTTTTCATGGCTTATTTGCTAGGTGGTGACATTCAGATGAGCATCCCTCCTCACGAGGTCCCATTTTTCCCCCATCCCTAATGCTCCTGGGACTTCCCAGGAGATAAATCCACTCCAAAATCCTGTTGTGTGAGACATGAGGTTGTGACTGCTGGGAAAAGCCTTGGACACAGTGGAAATTCGTGGTGAGGCTGTGTCACACAGCCTGGGTACCGTGAACACTCCCAGCTGGGGACATTTTAGGCTGGAAGTCCCCATCTGACCCCACGACCGTCCCCTGCGAGCTCCCACTTATACCCAGCGGTGTGGACAGACAAGCGCTTCAACCAGGACAACAAACGCCACGGGATTTAATTTCCCAGCGACACAGCACGGATCGACCAGTGCGTCCACCAGCGTGAATAAAAACATAACACCAAAAAAGGGTGAAACGGCGCAGCCGCCGCGTTCCATGGGTGTCGAGGGTGGGCTGACTGGCGGCGACTTCAGTCCCCAGCGGGCGAGGGGTGAGCTTGGTGCGAGGTGGGCGCCCGGTGCGCAGGCTCCTCGGCGCGCTGCCGCCGGGCCATGCACTCGCCAAAAGCCCGGACCTGGGGCTGGCAGTGCCGCCAGTCCTGCCGCTCCGCCATGCACTCCTGCAGCTCCCGGTGCTGCGCCAGGCAGCCCGTCCGCGAGATCATGGCGTCCAACGGGTCTTCGGCCTCCTCATCCCTGTCTTCTTTCGATGAAGACGGACGGCTCCAGGCGTGGCCGGGCCTTGCCATCGCTGAGGAAGGCTGGAGGGAGGTGGGAGGTGACACCTTTCAGAGTCCTGCTTGGGTTGCTGCTCCGTTTTTGGAGGCGCTTGCCAGGGTGCTCAGCACCCTCTGCATCCCCTTCCCACACTCCTATGGGTGCCCAGCACCCTCCATGCCCCCATGGGTGCCTCTGCATGTTCTATGCCCCTCCCAGGAAGAGGTCAGCATAATTCCCTCCATGCAGACCCCACACCTCCATGGGTGCCCAGCACTCTCCATACACCTTACCTGCACCCATGGGTGCCCAGCACCCTCCCCAACCCATAGCTGTCCACCCCTCGGTGCTCAGAGCAATTCCCCCATGGACCCTACCACTGCCCATGGGTGCCAAGCACCTTACCCCCCATACACGCTCATCTTTCCAAGGGTACCCAGCACCTCTCATGCTCCTTCCCCCCACCCAGAGGTGCCTAGCACCTTTCCCAACCCACAGCCGTCTATGACCCCACCCCGCAACGGGTGCTCAGAGAATTCACAGCACCCTTCAAGCACTAATCCCCCCATGCACCCTACCGCCACCACGGGTGCTAAAAAC